>JAJFZO010000629.1:0-5000 GCA_021397835.1 Moringa oleifera
GGCGCGCCAGGCAGGCCGTGGGCGCCCATCGCGAGCCAGCCCCCACGTCCCTGTCCCTCGACTGACTGCCCAGCGTGCGAGCCAGGGGGGCCGCGTCGCACGGAGCCTGGGCGCGGGTGGCTCGCCCAGGCAGCACCCAGCAGGCACGGCATGGGTTGCCCGCCCTGCGTGCGGCAGCGGTGGGCGCGCCAGGCAGGCCGCGGGCGCCCATCGCGAGCCAGCCCCCACGTCCCTGCCCCTCGACTGACTGCCCAGCGTGCGAGCCAGGGGGGCCGCGTCGCACTGAGCCTGGGCGCGGGTGGCTCTGCCCAGGCAGCCCCCAGCAGGACGGCATGGTCTGCTCGCCCAGGGTGCGGCAGCGGTGTGGAGGCGCCAGCACCACCAGTCCGCGGGCGCCCATCGCGAGCCAGCCCACGTCCCTGTCCCTCGACCTGACGCCCAGCGTGGCGAGCCAGGGGGGCCTCGTCGCACTGAGCCTGGGCGCGGGTGGCACGCCAGGCAGCCCCCAGCAGGCACGGCATGGGCTGCCCGCCCAGCGTGCGGCAGCGGTGGGCGCGCCAGGCAGGCCGCGGGCGCCCATCGCGAGCCAGCCCCCACGTCCCTGTCCCTCGAATGACTGCCCAGCGTGCGAGCCAGGGGGGCCGCGTCGCACGGAGACTGGGCGCGGGTGGCTCGCCCAGGCAGCCCCCAGCAGGCACGGCCGGCATGGTGCTCGCCCAGCGTGCGGCAGCGGTGGGAGCGCCAGCCAGGCCGCGGGCGCCCATCGCGTGCCAGCCCCACGTCCCTGTCCCTCGACTGACTGCCCAGCGTGCGAGCCAGGG
Organism: Moringa oleifera; assembly: GCA_021397835.1. Classification (NCBI taxonomy): domain Eukaryota; kingdom Viridiplantae; phylum Streptophyta; class Magnoliopsida; order Brassicales; family Moringaceae; genus Moringa; species Moringa oleifera. The sequence continues at coordinate 822 of JAJFZO010000629.1, forward strand.
AGGCCGCGTCGCACGCAGCCTGGGCGCGGGTGGCTCGCCCAGGCAGCCCCCAGCAGGCACGGCATGGGCTGCCTGCCCAGCGTGTGGCAGCAGTGGGCGCGCCAGGCAGGCCGCGGGCGCCCATCGCGAGCCAGCCCCCACGTCCCTGTCCCTCGACTGACTGCCCCGCGTGCGAGCCAGGGGGCCGCGTCGCACGGAGCCTGGGCGCGGGTGGCTCGCACCCATGCAGGCCTCCCCCACCGGCCACTGCATGGATGCCCTCCCAGCTGTGGCTGCAGCAGTGGGCGCGCCAGGCAGCGCCGCGGGCGCCCATCGCGCCAGCCCCCACTGTCCCTGTCCCTCGAACTGACTGCCCGCAGCGTGCGCCCAGGGGGGCCCGCGCGTCGCACGGAGCCTTTGGCGCGGGTGGCTCGCCCAGGCACCCCCAGCAGGCCGGCATGGGTTGCCCGCCCTGCGTGCGGCAGCATGGGCGGCGCCAGGCAGGCCGCGGGCGCCCATCGCGAGCCAGCCCCCACGTCCTGCCCTCGACTGACTGCCCCACGTGCGAGCCATGGGGGCGCGTCGCACTGAGGCCTGGTGCGGGTGCTCGCCCAGGCAGCCCCCAGCAGGCACGGCATGGGTTTCCCTCCCTCGTGCGCAGCATTGGCGCGAGCCAGGCATGCCGCGGGCGCCCATCGCGAGCCAGCCCCGACGTCCCTGTCCCTCGACTGACTGCCCAGCGTGCGAGCCAGGGGGGCCGCGTCGCACGGAGACTGGGCGCGGGTGGCTCGCCCAGGCAGCCCCCAGCAGGCACGGCATGGGCTGCCCGCCCTGCATGCGGCAGCGGTGGGCGCGCCAGGCAGGCCGCGGGCGCCCATCGCGAGCCAGCCCCCACGTCCCTGCCCCTCGACTGACTGCCCAGCGTGCGAGCCAGGGGGGCCGCGTCGCACTGAGCCTGGGCGCGGGTGGCTCGCCCAGGCAGCCCCCAGCAGGCACGGCATGGGCTGCCCGGCCAGCGTGCGGCAGCAGTGGGCGCGCCAGGCAGGCCGCGGGCGCCCATCGCGAGCCAGCCCCCACGTCCCTGTCCCTCGACTGACTGCCCAGCGTGCGAGCCAGGGGGGCCGCGGCGCACGGCAGCCTGGGCGCGGGTGCACGCCCAGCAGCCCCAGCAGGCACGCATGGGCTGCTCAAGCGCCGCGTGCGGGCACGCGGGTGGGCGCGCCAGCCAGGCCGCGGGCGCCCATCGCGTGCCAGCCCACGTCCCCTGTCCCTCGACGAACTGCCCAGCGTGGCGCGCCAGGGGGGCACGCGCCGACTCACGCCTGGGCGCGGGTGGCTCGCCTCAGGCAGCCCCAGCAGCAACGCATGGGCTGCCCGCCCAGCGTGCGGCAAGCATGGGGCGCGCCAGGCAGGCCGCGGGCTCCCTCGCGGTCCAGCCCCCTCGTCCCCTGTCCCTCGACTGACTGCCCAGCGTGCGAGCCAGGGGGGCCGCGTCGCACGGAGACTGGGTGCGGGTGGCTCGCCCAGGCAGCCCCCAGCAGGCACGGCATGGGTTGCCCGCCCTGCGTGCGGCAGCGGTGGGCGCGCCAGGCAGGCCGCTGGCGCCCATCGCGAGCCAGCCCCCACGTCCCTGCCCCTCGACTGACTGCCCACCGTGCGAGCCAGGGGGGCCGCGTCGCACTGAGCCTGGGCGCGGGTGGCTCGCCCAGGCAGCCCCCAGCAGGCACGGCATGGGCTGCCCGCCCAGCGTGCGGCAGCACCCGCGGCCATCGCGAGCCAGCCCCCCCGTCCCTGTCCCTCGACTGACTGCCCAGCGTGCGAGCCAGGGGGGCCGCGTCGCACGGAGCCTGGGCGCGGGTGGCTCGCCCAGGCAGCCCCCAGCAGGCACGGCATGGGCTTCCCGCCCAGCGTGCGGCAGCGGTGGGCGCGCCAGGCAGGCCGCGGGCGCCCATCGCAAGCCAGCCCCACGTCCCTGTCCCTCGACTGACTGCCCAGCGTGCGAGCCAGGGGGCGCCGCGTCGCACTGAGCCTGGGCGCGGGGGGCACGCCCAGGCAGCCCCCAGCAGGCACGGCATGGGCTGCCCGCCCAGCGTGCGGCAGCGGTGGGCGCGCCAGCCAGGCCGCGGGCGCCCATCGCGTGCCACCCCGACGTCCCTGTCCCTCGACTGACTGCCCAGCGTGCGAGCAAGGGGGGCCGCGTCGCACGGAGCCTGGGCGCGGGTGGCACGCCCAGGCAGCCCCCAGCAGGCACGGCATGGGCTTCCCGCCCAGCGTGCGGCAGCGGTGGGCGCGCCAGGCAGGCCGCGGGCGCCCATCGCAAGCCAGCCCCACGTCCCTGTCCCTCGACTGACTGCCCAGCGTGCGAGCCAGGGGGCGCCGCGTCGCACTGAGCCTGGGCGCGGGGGGCACGCCCAGGCAGCCCCCAGCAGGCACGGCATGGGCTGCCCGCCCAGCGTGCGGCAGCGGTGGGCGCGCCAGCCAGGCCGCGGGCGCCCATCGCGTGCCACCCCGACGTCCCTGTCCCTCGACTGACTGCCCAGCGTGCGAGCCAGGGGGGCCGCGTCGCACTGAGCCTGGGCGCGGGTGGCTCGCCCAGGCAGCCCCCAGCAGGCACGGCATGGTCTGCCCGCCCTGCGTGCGGCAGCGGTGGGCGCGCCAGGCAGGCCGCGGGCGCCCATCGCGAGCCAGCCCCCACGTCCCTGCCCCTCGACTGACTGCCCAGCGTGCGAGCCAGGGGGGCCGCGTCGCACGAGCCTGGGGCGCGGGTGGCTCGCCCAGGCAGCCCCCAGCAGGCACTAACGGCATGGGTTTGCCCGCCCCTGCGGCGGCAGCAGTGGGCGAGCCGCAGAGGCCGCGGGCGCCCATCGCGAGCCAGCCCCCACGTCCCTGCCCCTCGACTGACTGCCCAGCGTGCGAGCCAGAGGGGCCGGCGTCGCACGAGCCTGGGCCGCGGGTGGCTCGCCCAGGCAGCCCCCAGCAGGCACTGCATGGGTTTGCCCGCCCTGCGTGCGGCCGGCAGTGGGCGCCGCCAGGCATGGCCGCCCGGGGCGCCCATCGCGGCCAGCCCCCACGTCCCGCCCCTCGACTGCTGACTGCCCAGCGTGCGAGCCAGGGGGGCCGCGTCGCACGGAGCCTGGGCGCGGGTGGCTCGCCCAGGCCAGCCCCCAGCAGGCACGGCATGGGTTTTGCCCGCCCTGCGTGCGGCAGCGGTGGGCGGCCAGGCAGGCCGCGGCGCGCCCATCGCGAGCCAGCCCCGACGTCCCTGTCCCTCGACTGACTGCCCAGCGTGCGAGCCAGGGGGGCCGCGTCGCACTGAGACTGGGCGCGGGTGGCTCGCCCAGGCAGCCCCCAGCAGGCACGGCATGGGCTGCCCGCCCAGCGTGCGGCAGCGGTGGGCGCGCCAGGCAGCCGCGGGGGCGCCCATCGCGAGCCAACCCCCACGTTCCTGTCCCTCTACTGACTGCCCAGCGTGCGAGCCAGGGGGGCCGCGTCGCACGGAGCCTGGGCGCGGGTGGCTCGCCCAGGCAGCCCCCAGCAGGCACGGCATGGGCTGCTCGCCCAGCGTGCGGCAGCGGTGGGCGCGCCAGCCAGGCCGCGGGCGCCCCAGCCGAGCAGCCCCCACGTCCCTGCCCCTCGACTGACTGCCCAGCGTGGGAGCCAGGGGTGCCCCAGCAGTGGCCAGCAGGCACGGCGCCAGCCTTGCCAGGGGCGCCCCACGCGAGCCAGCCGCGAGCACGCTGTGAGGCTCGGCACGTGCTGTGGGTGTCGATTTCGTGGGCAAGCTGGCCTTGGCCGTGGGCCCTGGCTTTGATGGACCCTGAGGGCTGCCATGGGGTGGCTGGAGGTGCGCTGGACAGGGCAGCCAGCATGCACCATGGGCCAGGCAGAGGCACAGCTGCCCCAGCCTGCTGGCCGCAATGCCCATTTGCGAAATTGTTGTGAATTGTCCGTCTTTTCATCATGGAATTGGTCCCGAAATGACTCAAATAATTCGTGTAATTCATGAGGAGTCTGCCCCTGAAGTTTGGGATCATTTCGACTCCCGGGCTATTTTTGATGATTTTTTCAATTTTCGGCTGTAAAAAATTCATTAAAAAAAATTTTGTGCCCAGAAAATTCTAAAATTTTTTCTGGTGGTAGATATGATTATTCTCCATTTATGTACAAAATTTCAGCTCACAATTCCAAGTAAATAATTTT
>JAJFZO010000633.1:0-2500 GCA_021397835.1 Moringa oleifera
GTCCCTGTCCCTCGACTGGCTGCCCAGCGTGCGAGGCAGGGGGGCCGCGTCGCACGGAGCCTGGGCGCGGGTGGCTCGCCCAGGCAGCCCCCAGCAGGCACGGCATGGGCTGCCCGCCCAGCGTGCGGCAGCGGTGGGCGTGCCAGGCAGGCCGCGGGCGCCCATCGCGAGCCAGCCCCCACGTCCCTGCCCCTCGACTGACTGCCCAGCGTGCGAGCCAGGGGTGCCCCAGCCGTGGCCAGCAGGCACGGCGCCAGCCTTGCCAGTGGCGCCCCACGCGAGCCAGCCGCGAGCACGCTGTGAGGCTCGGCACGTGCTGTGGGTGTCGATTTCGTGGGCAAGCTGGCCTTGGCCGTGGCCCCTGGCTTTGATGGACCCTGAGGGCTGCCATGGGGTGGCTGGAGGTGCGCTGGAAAGGGCAGCCAGCATGCACCATGGGCCAGGCAGAGGCACAGCTGCCCCAGCCTGCTGGCCGCAATGCCCAGTTGCGAAATTGTTGTGAATTGTCCGTCTTTTCATCATGGAATTGGTCCCGACATGACTCAAATAATTCGTGTAATTCATGAGGAGTCTGCCCCTGAAGTTTGGGATCATTTCGACTCACGGGCTATTTTTGATGATTTTTTCAATTTTCGGCTGTAAAAAATTCATTAAAAAAATTTTGTGCCCAGAAAATTCTAAAATTTTTTCTGGTGGTAGATATGATTATTCTCCATTTATGTACAAAATTTCAGCTCAAAATTCCAAGTAAATAATTTTTTAGACCTATTATGACGGCTCAGACATATTGATGTTTCCTCCTGCCGGAAGTGAAATTTCATTTAAGACTCTTTAGGGGGGAGGTGGGTCTCTCAGCTTGCTGGGAGCCAACAGGCCATGCGTGGCTCCCCCCCTGCCCATCCCACGTGGGCAGGCGCTGGGCTTGGGCAACCCAGCGCGCATGGCATGGGCAGGGCGGCTTGCTGCCTTGCCCATCCAGCCGGTGGTGCGTGGCTGTGGCGGCCACCACCGCCGGCAGGCAGGCGGCCGGCGACGTCGTCCGAAGAGTGTGGGACGCCCAATCAGTAGCCAACGAAGTGGGGAAAACGTGGGAAACGAAATCCGCTAAATTGTGGGCAACGAAATGAGAAAAATCGTGGGATAATGAGCTGGGATGTGGCTACACAAGCTCGATGGTGTGTGCGGCGAAGCTAACGATGATGCATGCTACGCGAGGGCCAAATCGCTGGGGGATTTCGAGCATGCGGAGTGCTTCGTCGCAGGCCCTCGAGGCGGCGGACGCGGGGCTGGATCCCGACGCCCAGGCTTGCCTTGGCAGACTCGTTGCGCAGCGCGATCAACGACACGAGCGTCGACCGTTAGCAATGAGCGAGCCCCACGGCCAGCCTGGGCAAGGCGTGACACCCCTGCTGCCAAGGCCTCATCGGTGGGAAAAACGTGGGATAATGAGCTGGGATGTCGCTAGACAATCTCGATGGTGTGGGCGGCGAAGCTAACGATGATGCATGCTACGCGATGGCCAAATCGTTGGGGGGATTTCGTGCATGCGGAGTGCTTCGTCGCAGGCCCTCGAGGCGGCGGACGCGGGGCTGGATCCCGACGCCCAGGCTTGCCTAGGCGGACTCGTTGCGCAGCGCGATCGACGACACGAGCGTCGGTTGTTAGCAATGAGCGAGCCGCACGGCCATCCTGGGCAAGGCGTGACACCCCTACTGCCAGGGCCTCATCGATGGGAAAAACGTGGGCAACGAAACGAGGGAAACCGTGGGATGGTGTGGGCGGCGAAGCTAACGATGATGCATGCTACGCGAGGGCCAAATCGTTGGGGGGATTTCGAGCATGCGGAGTGCTTCGTCGCAGGCCCTCGAGGCGGCGGACGCGGGGCTGGATCCAGACGCCCAGGCTTGCCTAGGCGGACTCGTTGCGCAGCGCGATCGACGACACGATCGTCGGCCGTTAGCAATGAGCGAGCCACACGGCCACCCTGGGCAAGGCGTGACACCCCTGCTGCCAAGGCCTCGTCGGTGGGAAAAACGCGGGCAATGAAACGAGGGAAACCGTGGGATAATGAGCTGGGATGTCGCTAGACAAACTCGATGGTGTGGGCGGCGAAGCTAACGATGATGCATGCTACGCGAGGGCCAAATCGTTGGGGGATTTTGCGCATGCGGAGTGCTTCGTCGCAGGCCCTCGAGGCGGCGGACGCGGGGCTGGATCCCGACGCCCAGGCTTGCCTAGGCGGACTCGTTGCGCAGGGGTGCATAAGTCTTAACATCATCGCGATCGACTACACAGATCGTCGAGGGGGCCGTTAGCAATGAGCGAGCCACACGGCCAGCCTGGGCCAAGAGCGTGACACCCCTTCTGCCAAAGGCACTTCATCGTGGGAAAAACGTGGGATATGATCTTGATGTCGCTAGAAACAATTCTCGATGGTGTGGGCGGCGAAGCTAACGATGATGCATGCTACGTGAGGGCCAAATCGTTGGGGGGATTTCGA
>JAJFZO010000633.1:10000-17500 GCA_021397835.1 Moringa oleifera
GGCCACAGGGGCCCATCGGGAGCCAGCCCCCTCGTCCCTGTCCCCTCGACCAGTTTCCATCGTGCGGCAGCGGTTGGCCGTGTCAGCCAGGCCACAGGAGCCCGATGTGAGCCGAGCCCCCTCGTCCTGTCCCTCGACTTAGTGCCCAGACGAGCGAGCCAGGGAGCCTCGTCGCACAGGCCCAGGGTCACAAGAGCATGGCCAGGCAGCCCCAGCAGTCACGGGCCATGGCAAGTGGCCCAGCGTGCGCAGCGGTGGCGCGCCAGCCAGGCCACAGGAGCCCAGAGTGAGCCCCAGCCCCCATCGTCGCTATCCCTCGACTAAGTCCCAGCGAGCGGCCAGGGGAGCCTCGTCGCACGCCCAGGGCACAGGAGGCATGGCCCGGCAGCCCCCAGCAGGCCACGGCATGGGCCAAGTGCCCAGCGTGCTGCAGCCCCCACGTTCTGTCCCTCGCTGACTGCCCAGCGTGCGAGCAAGGGGGCCGCGTCGCACGGAGCCTGGGCGCGGGTGGCACGCCCAGGCAAGCCCCCGCAGGCACGGCATGGGCTGCCCGCCCAGCTGCGGCAGCGTGGGCGCCCAGCAGGCCGCGTGCGCCATCGCGCGAGCCAGCCCCACGTCCCTGTCCCCTCGCTGACTGCCCAGCGTGCGAGCCATGTGGCGCCGCGTCGCACTGAGCCTGGCCGCGGGTGGCACGCCCAGGACCCCCAGCGGCACTGCATGGGCTTTGCTCGCCCAGCGTGCGGCAGCAGTGGGCGCGCCAGCCCGGCACGCGGTGCTGCCCATCGCGGCCAGCCCAACGTCCCTTCCATCGACTGCTGCCCAGCGTGCGAGCCAGGGGGTCCGCGTCGCACGGAGCCTGGGCGCGGGTGGCTCGCCCAGGCAGCCGCCAGCAGGCACGGCATGGGCTGCTCGCCCAGCGTGCGGCAGCGGTGGGCGCGCCAGCCAGGCCGCGGGCGCCCATCGCGTGCCCGCCCAACGTCCCTGTCCCTCGACTGACTGCCCAGCGTGCGAGCCAGGGGGTCCGCGTCGCACGGAGCCTGGGCGCGGGTGGCTCGCCCAGGCAGCCGCCAGCAGGCACGGCATGGGCTGCTCGCCCAGCGTGCGGCAGCGGTGGGCGCGCCAGCCAGGCCGCGGGCGCCCATCGCGTGCCCGCCCAACGTCCCTGTCCCTCGACTGACTGCCCAGCGTGCGAGCCAGGGGGGCCGCGTCGCACTGAGCCTGGGCGCGGGTGGCACGCCCAGGCAGCCCCCAGCAGGCACGGCATGGGCTGCCCGCCCAGCGTGCGGCAGCAGGTGGGCGCGCCAGGCAGGCCGCGGGCGCCCATCGCGAGCCAGCCCCCGTCCCTGTCCCTCGGACTGCCCAGCGTGCGAGCCAGGGGGGCCGCGTCGCACGGAGCCTGGGCGGGGTGGCTCCCAGGCAGCCCCCAGCAGGCACGGCATGGGTTGCCCGCCCGCGTGCGGCAGCGGGGCGCGCCAGGCAGGCCGCGGGGCCCCGGCGGCCCTCGCGAGCCAGCCCCCACGTCCCTGTCCCTCGACTGACTGCCCAGCGTGCGAGCCAGGGGGGCCGCGTCGCACGGAGCCTGGGCGCGGGTGGCTCGCCCAGGCAGCCCCCAGCAGGCACGGCATGGGCTGCCGCCCAGCGTGCGGCAGCGGTGGGCGCGCCAGGCAGGCCGCGGGCGCCCATCGCGAGCCAGCCCCCACGTCCCTGTCCCTCGACTGACTGCCCAGCGTGCGAGCCAGATGGGCCGCGTCGCACGGAGCCCTGGGGCGCGGGTGCTCGCCCAGGCAGCCCCCAGCAGGCACGGCAATGGGTTGCCCGCCCTACTTGACGGCAGCGGGGGGGCCGCCAGGCAGGCCGCCGGGCGCCCATCGCGAGCCAGCCCCCCACGTCCATGTCCCTCCGACTGACTGCCCAGCGTGCGAGCCAGGGGGGGGCCGCGTCGCCGATCCTGGGCGCGGGTGGCTCGCCCAAACAAAGGCAGCCCCGCACAGGCACGGCATGGGCTGCCCGCCCAGCGTGCGGCTGCGGTGGGCGCTCCAGGCAGGCCGCGGGCGCCCATCGCGAGCCAGCCCCGACGTCCCTGTCCCTCGACTGACTGCCCAGCGTGCGAGCCAGGGGGGCCGCGTCGCACGGAGACTGGGCGCGGGTGGCTCGCCCAGGCAGCCCCCAGCAGGCACGGCATGGCTGCCCGCCCAGCGTGCGGCAGCGGTGGGTGCGCCAGGCAGGCCGCGGGCGCCCATCGCGAGCCAGCCCCCACGTCCCTGTCCCTCGACTGACTGCCCAGCGTGCGAGCCAGGGGGGCCGCGTCGCACGGAGACTGGGCGCGGGTGGCTCGCCAGGCAGCCCCCAGCAGGCACGGCATGGGCTGCCCGCCCAGCGTGCGGCAGCGGTGGGCGCGCCAGCCAGGCCGCGGGCGCCCATCGCGAGCCAGCCCCCACGTCCCTGTCCCTCGACTGACTGCCCAGCGTGCGAGCCAGGGGGGGCCGCGTCCGCACTGAGCCTGGGGCGCGTGTGGCTCGCCCAGGCAGCCCCCAGCAGGCACGGCATGGGCTGCCCGCCCAGCGTGCGGCAGGGGTGGGCGCGCCAGCCAGGCCACCGGCGCCCATCGCGAGCCAGCCCCCCACGTCCCTGTCCCTCGACTGACTGCCCAGCGTGCGAGCCAGGGGGGCCGCGTCGCACGGAGCCTGGGCGCGGGTGGCTCGCCCAGGCAGCCCCCAGCAGGCACGGCATGGGTTGCCCGCCCTGCATGCGGCAGCGGTGGGCGCGCCAGGCAGGCCGCGGGCGCCCATCGCGAGCCAGCCCCCACGTCCCTGTCCCTCGACTGACTGCCCAGCGTGCGAGCCAGGGGGGCCGCGTCGCACGGAGACTGGGCGCGGGTGGCTCGCCCAGGCAGCCCCCAGCAGGCACGGCATGGGCTGCCCGCCCAGCGTGCGGCAGCGGGGGGCGCGCCAGGCAGGCCGCGGGCGCCCATCGCGAGCCAGCCCCCACGTCCCTGTCCCTCGACTGACTGCCCAGCGTGCGAGCCAGGGGGGCGCGTCGCACGGAGACTGGGCGCGGGTGGCGCCCAGGCAGCCCCCAGCAGGCACGGCATGGCTGCCAAGCTCGCGAGCCAGCCCCCACGTCCCTGTCCCTCGACTGACTGCCAGCGTGCGAGCCAGGGGGGCCGCGTCGCACGGAGCCTGGGCGGGGGCTGCCCAGGCAGCCCCAGCAGGCACGGCATGGGTTGCCCGCCCAGCGTGCGGCAGCGGTGGGCGCGCCAGGCAGGCCGCGGCGCCCATCGCGAGCCAGCCCCCACGTCCCTGCCCCTCGACTGACTGCCCAGCGTGCGAGCCAGGGGGGCCGCGTCGCACTGAGCCTGGGCGCGGGTGGCTCGCCCAGGCAGCCCCCAGCAGGCACGGCATGGGCTGCCCGCCCCAGCGTGCGGCAGCGGTGGGCGCGCCAGCCAGGCCGCGGGCGCCCATCGCGAGCCAGCCCCCACGTCCCTGTCCCTCGACTGACTGCCAGCGTGCGAGCCAGGGGGGCCGCGTCGCACGGAGCCTGGGCGCGGGTGGCTCGCCCAGGCAGCCCCAGCAGGCACGCATGGGCTGCCGCCCAGCGTGCGGCAGCGTGGGCGCGCCAGCCAGGCCGCGGGCGCCCATCGCGAGCCAGCCCCCGTCCCTGTCCCTCGACTGACTGCCCAGCGTGCGAGCCAGGGGGGCCGCGTCGCACTGAGCCTGGGCGCGGGTGGCACGCCCAGGCAGCCCCCAGCAGGCACGGCATGGGCTGCCCGCCCAGCGTGCGGCAGCAGGTGGGCGCGCCAGGCAGGCCGCGGGCGCCCATCGCGAGCCAGCCCCCGTCCCTGTCCCTCGGACTGCCCAGCGTGCGAGCCAGGGGGGCCGCGTCGCACGGAGCCTGGGCGGGGTGGCTCCCAGGCAGCCCCCAGCAGGCACGGCATGGGTTGCCCGCCCGCGTGCGGCAGCGGGGCGCGCCAGGCAGGCCGCGGGCGCCCATCGCGAGCCAGCCCCACGTCCCTGTCCCTCGACTGACTGCCCAGCGTGCGAGCCAGGGGGGCCGCGTCGCACGGAGCCCTGGGCGCGGGTGGCTCGCCCAGGCAGCCCCCAGCAGGCACGGCATGGGCTGCCCGCCCAGCGTGCGGCAGCGTGGGCGCGCCAGCAGGCCGCGGGCGCCCATCGCGAGCCAGCCCCCACGTCCCTGTCCCTCGACTGACTGCCCAGCGTGCGAGCCAGGGGGGCCGCGTCGCACGAGCCTGGGCGGGTGGCTCGCCCAGGCAGCCCCCAGCAGGCACGGCATGGGCTGCCCGCCCAGCGTGCGGCAGCGTGGGCGCGCCAGCAGGCCGCGGGCGCCCATCGCGAGCCAGCCCCACGTCCCTGTCCCTCGACTGACTGCCCAGCGTGCGAGCCAGGGGGGCCGCGTCGCACGAGCCTGGGCGGGTGGCTCGCCCAGGCAGCCCCCAGCAGGCACGGCATGGGCTGCCCGCCCAGCGTGCGGCAGCGGTGGGCGCGCCAGCCAGGCCGCGGGCGCCCATCGCGAGCCAGCCCCCACGTCCCTGTCCCTCGACTGACTGCCCAGCGTGCGAGCCAGGGGGGCCGCGTCGCACGGAGCCTGGGCGGGGTGGCTCGCCCAGGCAGCCCCCAGCAGGCACGGCATGGGCTGCCCGCCCAGCGTGCGGCAGCGGTGGGCGCGCCAGCCAGGCCGCGGGCGCCCATCGCGAGCCAGCCCCCACGTCCCTGTCCCTCGACTGACTGCCAGCGTGCGAGCCAGGGGGGCCGCGTCGCACGACCTGGGCGCGGGTGGCTGCCCAGGCAGCCCCCAGCAGGCACGGCATGGGCTGCCCGCCTTGCGGCAGGCGGTGGGCGCGCCAGCAGGCCGCGGGCGCCCATCGCGAGCCAGCCCCACGTCCCTGTCCCTCGACTGACTGCCCAGCGTGCGAGCCAGGGGGCCGCGTCGCACGAGCCTGGGCGCGGGTGGCTCGCCCAGGCAGCCCCCAGCAGGCACGGCATGGGCTGCCCGCCCAGCGTGCGGCAGCGTGGGCGCGCCAGGCAGGCCGCGGCGCCCATCGCGAGCCAGCCCCCACGTCCCTGTCCCTCGACTGACTGCCCAGCGTGCGAGCCAGGGGGCCGCGTCGCACGGAGCCTGGGCGCGGGTGGCTCGCCCAGGCAGCCCCCAGCAGGCACGGCATGGGTTGCCCGCCCAGCGTGCGGCAGCGGGGGCGCGCCAGCCAGGCCGCGGGCGCCCATGCGAGCCAGCCCCCGTCCCTGCCCCTCGACTGACTGCCCAGCGTGCGAGCCAGGGGGGCCGCGTCGCACTGACCTGGGCGCGGGTGGCACGCCCAGGCAGCCCCCAGCAGGCACGGCATGGGCTGCCCGCCCAGCGTGCGGCAGCGGTGGCGCGCCAGCAGGCCGCGGGCGCCCATCGCGAGCCAGCCCCCACGTCCCTGTCCCTCGACTGACTGCCCAGCGTGCGAGCCAGGGGGCCGCGTCGCACGGAGCTGGGCGCGGGTGGCTCGCCCAGGCAGCCCCCAGCAGGCACGGCATGGGTTGCCCGCCCGCGTGCGGCAGGTGGGCGGCCAGCAGGCCGCGGCGCCCATCGCGAGCCAGCCCCTCGTCCCTGCCCCTCGACTGACTGCCCAGCGTGCGAGCCAGGGGTGCCCCAGCGTGGCCAGCAGGCACGGCGCCAGCCTTGCCAGGGGCGCCCCACGCGAGCCAGCCGCGAGCACGCTGTGAGGCTCGGCACGTGCTGTGGGCGATTTCGTGGGCAAGCTGGCCTTGGCCGTGGCCCCTGGCTTTGATGGACCCTGAGGGCTGCCATGGGGTGGCTGGAGGTGCGCTGGACAGGGCAGCCAGCATGCACCATGGGCCAGGCAGAGGCACAGCTGCCCCAGCCTGCTGGCCGCAATGCCCAGTTGCGAAATTGTTGTGAATTGTCCGTCTTTTCATCATGGAATTGGTCCCGAAATGACTCAAATAATTCGTGTAATTCATGAGGAGTCTGCCCCTGAAGTTTGGGATCATTTCGACTCACGGGCTATTTTTGATGATTTTTCAATTTTCGGCTGTAAAAAATTCATTAAAAAAATTTGTGCCCAGAAAATTCTGAAATTTTTTCTGGTGGTAGATATGATTATTCTCCATTTATGTACAAAAAAATTTCAGCTCAAAATTCCAAGTAAATAATTTTTTAGACCCATTATGACGGCTCAGACATATTGATGTTTCCTCCTGCCGGAAGTGAAATTTCATTTAAGACTCTTTAGGGGGGAGGTGGGTCTCTCAGCTTGCTGGGAGCCAACAGGCCATGCGTGCCTCCCCCCTGCCCATCCCACGTGGGCAGGCGCTGGGCTTGGGCAACCCAGCGCGCATGGCATGGGCAGGGCGGCTTGCTGCCTTGCCCATCCAGCCGGTGGTGCGTGGCTGTGGCGGCCACCACCGCCGGCAGGCAGGCGGCCGGCGACGTCGGCCGAAGAGTGTGGGACGCCCAATCAGTAGCCAACGAAGTGGGGAAAACGTGGGAAACGAAATCCGCTAAATTGTGGGCGGCTAAACAAGCTCGATGGTGGGGGCGGCGAAGCTAACGATGATGCATGCTACGCGGGGGCCAAATCGTTGGGGGGAATTCGAGCATGCGGAGTGCTTCGTCGCAGGCCCTCGAGGCGGCGGACGCGGGGCTGGATCCTGACGCCCAGGCTTGCCTAGGCGGACTCGTTGCGCAGCGCGATCGACGACACGATCGTCGGCCGTTAGCAATGATCGAGCCACACGGCCAGACTGGGCATGGCGTGACACCCCTACTGCCAAGGCCTCTCGGTGGGAAAACGTGTTCAACGAAACGAGGGAAACCAGTGGGATAATGAGCTGGGATGTCGCTAGAACAAACTCGATGGTGTGGGCGGCGAAGCTAACGATGATGCCATGCTCGCGAGGCAAATCGTTGAGGGGTATTTCGAGCATGCGGAGTGGTCTTCGTCGCAGGCCCTGGGTGGCGACGCGAGCGGCTGGATCCCGCGCCCCGGCTTGCCTAGGCGGACTCGTTGCGCAGCGCGATCGACGAAACGATCGTCGGCCGTTAGCAATGAAGCCGAGCCACACGGCCAGCCTGGGCAAGGCGTGAACACCCCTGCTGCCAAGGCCTCATCGGTGGGAAAACGAGGATAATGAGCTGGGATGTCGCTAGACAATGTCGATGGTGTGGGCGGGGAAGCTAACGATGATGCATGCTACGCGAGGGCCAAATCGTTGGGGGGATTTCGAGCATGCGGAGTGCTTCGTCGCAGGCCCTCGGGGCGGCGGACGCGGGGCTGGATCCCGACGCCCAGGCTTGCCTAGGCGGACTCGTTGCGCAGCGCGATCGACGACACGATTGTCGGCCGTTAGCAATGAGCGAGCCACACGGCCAGCCTGGCAAGGCGTGACACCCCTGCTGCCAAGGCCTCATCGGTGGGAAAAACGTGGGCAACGAAACGAGGGAAACCGGGGATAATGAGCTGGATGTCGCTAGACAAAC
>JAJFZO010000670.1:7500-14435 GCA_021397835.1 Moringa oleifera
TTGGCAGCAGGGGTGTCACGCCTTGCCCAGGCTGGCCGTGTGGCTCGCTCATTGCTAACGGCCGACGATCGTGTCGTCGATCGCGCTGCGCAACGAGTCCGCCTAGGCAAGCCTGGGCGTCGGGATCCAGCCCCGCGTCCGCCGACTCGAGGGCCTGCGACGAAGCACTCCGCATGCTCGAAATCCCCCAACGATTTGGCCCTCGCGTAGCATGCATCATCGTTAGCTTCGCCGCCCACACCATCGAGCTTGTGTAGCCACATCCCAGCTCATTATCCCACGATTTTTCTCATTTCGTTGCCCACAATTTAGCGGATTGCGTTTCCCACGTTTTCCCCACTTCGTTGGCTACTGATTGGGCGTCCCACACTCTTCGGCCGACGTCGCCGGCCGCCTGCCTGCCGGCGGTGGTGGCCGCCACAGCCACGCACCACCGGCTGGATGGGCAAGGCAGCAAGCCGCCCTGCCCATGCCATGGGCGCTGGGTTGCCCAAGCCCAGCGCCTGCCCACGTGGGATGGGCAGGGGGGGAGGCACGCATGGCCTGTTGGCTCCCAGCAAGCTGAGAGACCCACCTCCCCCCAAAGAGTCTTAAATGAAATTTCACTTCCGGCAGGAGGAAACATCAATATGTCTGAGCCGTCATAATGGGTCTAAAAAAATTATTTACTTGGAATTTTGAGCTGAAATTTTGTACATAAATGGAGAATAATCATATCTACCACCAGAAAAAATTTCAGAATTTTCTGGGCACAAAATTTTTTTAATGAATTTTTTACAGCCGAAAATTGAAAAAATCATCAAAAATAGCCCGTGAGTCGAAATGATCCCAAACTTCAGGGGCAGACTCCTCATGACTTACACGAATTATTTGAGTCATTTTGGGACCAATTCCATGATGAAAAGACGGACAATTCACAACAATTTCGCAACTGGGCATTGCGGCCAGCAGGCTGGGGCAGCTGTGCCTCTGCCTGGCCCATGGTGCATGCTGGCTGCCCTGTCCAGCGCACCTCCAGCCACCCCATGGCAGCCCTAAGGGTCCATCAAAGCCAGGGGCCACGGCCAAGGCCAGCTTGCCCACGCAATCGACACCCACAGCACGTGCCGAGCCTCACAGCGTGCTCGCGGCCGGCTCGCGTGGGGCGCCCCTGGCAAGGCTGGCACCGTGCCTGCTGGCCACTGCTGGGGCACCCCTGGCTCGCACGCTGGGCAGTCAGTCGAGGGGCAGGGACGTGGGGGCTGGCTCGCGATGGGCGCCCGCGGCCTGCATGGCGCGCCCACCGCTGCCGCACGCAGGGCGGGCAACCCATGCCGTGCCTGCTGGGGGCTGCCTGGGCGAGCCACCCGCGCCCAGGCTCCGTGCGACGCGGCCCCCCTGGCTCGCACGCTGGGCAGGCAGTCGAGGGACAGGGACGTGGGGGCTGGCTCGCGATGGGCGCCCGCGGCCTGCCTGGCGCGCCCACTGCTGCCGCACGCTGGGCGGGCAGCCCATGCCGTGCCTGCTGGGGGCTGCCTGGGCGTGCCACCCGCGCCCAGGCTGCGTGCGACGCGGCCCCCCTGGCTCGCACGCTGGGCAGTCAATCGAGGGACAGGGACGTGGGGGCTGGCCCGCGATGGGCGCCCGCGGCCTGCCTGGCGCGCCCACTGCTGCCGCACGCTGGGCGGGCAGCCCATGCCGTGCCTGCTGGGGGCTGCCTGGGCGAGCCCCCCGCGCCCAGGCTCCGTGCGACGCGGCCCCCCTGGCTCGCACGCTGGGCAGTCAGTCGAGGGACAGGGACGTGGGGGCTGGCTCGCGATGGGCGCCCGAGGCCTGCCTGGCGCGCTCACCGCTGCCGCACGCTGGGCGGGCACCCATGCCGTGCCTGCTGGGGGCTGCCTGGGCGAGCCACCCGCGCCCAGGCTCCGTGCGACGCGGGCCCCCTGGCTCGCACGCTGGGCAGTCAGTCGAGGGACAGGGACGTCGGGGCTGGCTCGCGATGGGCGCCCGCGGCCTGCCTGGCGCGCCCACCGCTGCCGCACGCTGGGCGGGCAGCCCATGCCGTGCCTGCTGGGGGCTGCCTGGGCGAGCCACCCGCGCCAGTCTCCGTGCGACGCAGCCCCCCTGGCTCGCACGCTGGGCAGTCAGTCGAGGGACAGGGACGTGGGGCTGGCTCGCGAGGGGGCCGCGGCCTGCCTGGCGCGCCCACCGCTGCCGACGCTGGGCGGGCAGCCCATGCCGTGGCCTGCTGGGGGCTGCCTGGGCCGAGCCACCCGCGCCCAGTCTCCGTGCGACGAGGCCCCCCTGGTCGCACGCTGGGGCAGTCAGGTCCGATGGGGACAGGGACGTCGGGGCTGGCTCGCGATGGGCGCCCGCGGCCTGCCTGGCGCGCCCACCGCGGCCGCACGCTGGGCGAGCAGCCCATGCCGTGCCTGCTGGGGGCTGCCTGGGCGAGCCACCCGCGCCCAGGCTCCGTGCGACGAGGCCCCCCTGGCTCGCACGCTGGGCAGTCAGTCGAGGGAGAGGGACGTGGGGGCTGGCTCGCGATGGGCGCCTGCGGCCTGCCTGGCGCGCCCACCGCTGACGCACGCTGGGCGGGCAGCCCATGCCGTGCCTGCTGGGGGCTGCCTGGGCGAGCCACCCGCGCCCAGTCTCCGTGCGACGCTGCCCCCCTGGCTCGCACGCTGGGCAGTCAGTCGAGGGACAGGGACGTCGGGGCTGGCTCGCGATGGGCGCCCGCGGCCTGCCTGGCGCGCCCACCGCTGCCGCACGCTGGGCGGGCAGCCCATGCCGTGCCTGCTGGGGGCTGCCTGGGCGAGCCACCCGCGCCAGTCTCCGTGCGACGCGGCCCCCCTGGCTCGCACGCTGGGCAGTCAGTCGAGGGACAGGGACGTGGGGGCTGGCTCGCGATGGGCGCCCGCGGCCCGCCTGGCGCGCCCACCGCTACCGCACGCTGGCGCGGGCGAGCAGCCCATGCCGTACCTGCTGGGGGCTGCCTGGGCGAGCCACCCGCGCCCAGGCTCCGTGCGACGCGGCCCCACTGGCTCGCACGCTGGGCAGTCAGTCGAGGGACAGGGACGTGGGGGCTGGCTCGCGATGGGCGCCCGCGGCCTGCCTGGCACGCCCACCGCTGCCGCACGCTGGTCGGGCAACCCATGCCGAGCCTGCTGGGGGCTGCCTGGGCGAGCCACCCGCGCCCAGTCTCCGTGCGACGCGGGCCCCCTGGCTCGCACGCTGGGCAGTCAGTCGAGGGAAGGGACGTCGGGGGGGGGTGGCTCGCGATGGGCTGCCCGCGGCCTGCCTGGCGCTCCCACAGCTCGCCGCACGCTGGGCGGGCAGCCATGCCGTGCCTGCATGGGGGGGGGGCTTGGCCGGGCGAGCACCCGCCGCCCATCTCCGTGCGAGACGCGGCCCCCTGGATCGCACGCTGGGCAGTCAGTCGAGGGACAGGGACGTGGGGGCTGGCTCGCTGATGCGGGGCCCGCGGCCTGCCTGGCGCGCCCACCGTGCAGCACGCTGGGCGGGCAGCCCATGCCGTGCCTGCTGGGGGCTTCCTGGGCGAGCCACCCTCGCCCAGTCTCCGTGCGACGCGGCCCACCTGGCTCGCACGCTGGGCAGTCAGTCGAGGGACAGCGACGTGGGGGCTGGCTCGCGATGGGCGCCCGCGGCCTGCCTGGCGCGCCCACCGCTGCCGCACGCTGGGCGGGCAGCCCATGCCGTGCCTGCTGGGGGCTGCCTGGGCGAGCCACCCGCGCCCAGTCTCCGTGCGACGCGGCCCCCCTGGCTCGCACGCTGGGCAGTCAGTCGCGGGACAGGGACGTCGGGGCTGGCTCGCGATGGGCGCCCGCGGCCTGCCTGGCGCGCCCACCGCTGCCGCACGCTGGGCGGGCAGCCCATGCCGTGCCTGCTGGGGCTGCCTGGGCGAGCCACCCGCGCCCAGTCTCCGTGCGACGCGGCCCCCCTGGCTCGCACGCTGGGCAGTCAGTCGAGGGACAGGGACGTGGGGGCTGGCTCGCGATGGGCGCCCGCGGCCTGCCTGGCGCGCCCACCGCTGCCGCACGCTGGGCGGGCATCCCATGCCGTGCCTGCTGGGGGCTGCCTGGGCGAGCCACCCGCGCCCAGTCTCCGTGCGACGCGGCCCCCCTGGCTCGCACGCTGGGCAGTCAGTCGAGGGACAGGGACGTGGGGGCTGGCTCGCGATGGCGCCCGCGGCCTGCCTGGCGCGCCCACCGCTGCCGCAAGCTGGGCGAGCAGCCCATGCCGTGCCTGCTGGGGGCTGCCTGGGCGAGCCACCCGCGCCCAATCTCCGTGCGACGCGGCCCACCCCTGTGGTCTCGGCAACGCGTGGGCAGTCAGTCTCGGGCAGGGACGGTCGGGGCTGGCTCGCGCGGGCCGCCCGCGGCCTGCCTGGCGCGCCCACCGCTGCCGCACGCTGGGCGGGCAGCCCATGCCGTGCCTGCTGGGGGCTGCCTGGGCGTGCCACCCGCGCCCAGTCTCAGTGCGACGCGGCCCCCCTGGCTCGCACGCTGGGCTGTCAGTCGAGGGACAGGGACGTGGGGGCTGGCTCGCGATGGGCGCCCGCGGCCTGGCTGGCGCGCCCACCGCTGCCGCACGCTGTGCTGGCAGCCCATGCCGTGCCTGCTGGGGGCTGCCTGGGCGAGCCACCCGCGCCCAGTCTCCGTGCGACGCGGCCCCCCTGGCTCGAACACTGGGCAGTCAGTCGAGGGACAGGGACGTGGGGGCTGGCTCGCGATGGGCGCCCGCGGCCTTCCTTGCGCTCCCACCGCTGCCGCACGCTGGGCGGGCAGCCCATGCCGCGCCTGCTGGGGGCTGCCTGGGCGAGCCACCCGTGCCCAGTCTCCGTGCGACGCGGCCCCCCTGGCTCGCACACTGGGCAGTCAGTCGAGGGACAGGGACGTGGGGGCTGGCTCGCGATGGGCGGCCGCGGCCTGCCTGGCGCGCCCACCGCTATGCCCACGCTGGGCGGGCGCCCATGCCGTGCCTGCTGGGGGCCTGCCTGGCGAGCCCCCGCGCTCCAGTCCTCTGTGCGACGCGGCCCCCCCTGTGGCTCGCACGCTGGGCAGTCCAGTCGAGGGACAGGGACGTTGGGCTGGCACGCGATGGGCGCCCGCGGCCTCGCTGGCGCCCCCACCGCTGCCGCACGCAGGGCGGGCAGCCCATGCCTTGCCTGCTGGGGGCTGCCTGGGCGAGCCACCCGCGCCCAGGCTCCGTGCGACGCGGCCCCCCTGGCTCGCACGCTGGGCAGTCAGTCGAGGGACAGGGACGTCGGGCTGGCACGCGATGGGCGCCAGCGGCCTGGCTGGCGCGCCCACCGCTGCCGCACGCTGGGCGGGCAGCCATTGCCGTGCCTGCTGGGGGCTGCCTGGGCTAGCCACCCGCGCCCAGTCTCCGTGCGACGCGGCCCCCCTGGCTCGCACGCTGGGCAGTCAGTCGAGGGACAGGGACGTGGGGGCTGGCTCGCGATGGGCGCCCGCGGCCTGCCTGGCGCGCCCACCGCTGCCGCACGCTGGGCGGGCAGCCCATGCCGTGCCTGCTGGGGGCTGCCTGGGCGAGCCACCCACGCCCAGCCTCCGTGCGACGCGGCCCCCCTGGCTCGCACGCTGGGCAGTCAGTCGAGGGACAGGGACGTCGGGGCTGGCCTCGGATGGGCGCCACCGCGGCCTGCCGGCGCGCCCCCCGCTGCCGCACGCTGGGCCCCGGGCAGCCCATGCCGTGCCTGCTGGGGGCTGGCCTGGGGGGGGGAAAAAAAAAAAAAAGGCCACCGCGCCCAGTCCTCCGTGCGACGCGGCCCCTCATGGCTCGCACGCTGGGCAGTCAGTCGAGGGCAGGGACTCGGGGCTGGCCGCGATTGGCGCCCGCGGCCTGCCTGCGCGCCCACCGCTGCCCGCAACGCTTGGCGGGCCAGTCCCATGCGTGCCTGCTGGGGGCTGCCTGGGCGAGCCAACCCGCGCCCAGTCTCCGTGCGACGCGGCCCCCCTGGCTCGCACGCTGGGCAGTCAGTCGAGGGACAGGGACGTCGGGGCTGGCTCGCGATGGGCGCCCGCGGCCTGCCTGGGGCGCCCACCGCTGCCGCACGCTGGGCGGCAGCCCATGCCGTGCCTGCTGGGGGCTGCCTGGGCGAGCCACCCGCGCCCAGTCTCCGTGCGACGCGGCCCCCCTGGCTCGCACGCTGGGCAGTCAGTCGAAGGACAGGGACGTGGGGGCTGGCTCGCGATGGGCGCCCGCGGCCTGCCTGGCGCGCCCACCGCTGCCGCAAGCTGGGCGAGCAGCCCATGCCGTGCCTGCTGGGGACTGCCTGGGCGAGCCACCCGCGCCCAATCTCCGTGCGACGCGGCCCCCCTGGCTCGCACGCTGGGCAGTCAGTCGAGGGACAGGGACGTGGGGGCTGGCTCGCGATGGCGGCCCGCGGCCTGCCTGGCGCGCCCACCGCTGCCGCACGCTGGGCGGGCAGCCCATGCCGTGCCTGCTGGGGGCTGCCTGGGCGAGCCACCCGCGACCAGTCTCCGTGCGACGCGGCCCCCCTGTGGCTCGCACGCTGGGCAGTCAGTCGAGGGACAGGGACGTCGGGGCTGGCTCGCGATGGGCGCCCGCGGCCTGCCTGGCGCCCCCACCGCTGCCGCACGCTGGGCGGGCAGCCCATGCCGTGCCTGCTGGGGGCTGCCTGGCGAGCCACCCGCGCCCAGTCTCCGTGCGACGCGGCCCCCCTGGCTCGCACGCTGGGCAGTCAGTCGAGGGACAGGGACGTGGGGGCTGGCTCGCGATGGGCGCCCGCGGCCTGGCTGGCGCGCCCACCGCTGCCGCACGCTGGGCGAGCAGCCCATGCCGTGCCTGCTGGGGGCTGCCTGGGCGAGCCACCCGCGCCCAGGCTCCGTGAGACGCGGCCCCCCTGGCTCGCACGCTGGGCAGTCCGTCGAGGGACAGGAACGTGGGGGCTG
>JAJFZO010000280.1:0-2500 GCA_021397835.1 Moringa oleifera
GGGGGGCCGCGTCGCACGGAGCCTTGGCGCGGGTGGCACGCCCAGGCAGCCCCCAGCAGGCACGGCATGGGCTGCCCGCCCAGCGTGCGGCAGCGGTGGGAGCGCCAGGCAGGCCGCTGGCGCCCATCGCGAGCCAGCCCCACGTCCCTGTCCCTCGACTGACTGCCCAGCGTGCGAGCCAGGGGGCGCCGCGTCGCACTGAGCCTGGGCTCGGGTGGCACGCCCAGGCAGCCCCCAGCAGGCACGGCATGGGCTGCCCGCCCAGCGTGCGGCAGCGGTGGGCGCGCCAGCCAGGCCGCGGGCGCCCATCGCGTCAGCACAACGTCCCCTAGTCCTCGACTTGACCTGCCGCAGCGTGGCGAGCCGAGGGGGCCGCGTCGCACATGAGCCTGGGCGCTGGTGGCACGCCCAGGGCAGCCCCCCAGCAGGAGGCACGCATGGGCCTGCCGCGCCCACGTGCGGCAGCGGTGGGCGCGCCAGGCAGGCCGCGGCTCCCATCGCAAGCCAGCCCCCAGCGTCCCTGTCCCTCGACTGACTGCCCAGCGTGCGAGCCAGGGGGCGCCGCGTCGCACTGAGCCTGGGCGCGGTTGGCACGCCCAGGCAGCCCCCAGCAGGCACGGCATGGGCTGCCCGCCCAGCGTGCGGCAGCGGTGGGCGCGCCAGCCAGGCCGCGGGCGCCCATCGCGTGCCAGCCCCACGTCCCTGTCCCTCGCCTGACTGCCCAGCGTGCGAGCAAGGGGGCGCCGCGTCGCACTGAGCCTGGGCGCGGGTGGCACGCCCAGGCAGCCCCCAGCAGGCACGGCATGGGCTGCCCGGCCAGCGTGCGGCAGCGGTGGGCGCGCCAGCCAGGCCGCGGGCGCCCATCGCGAGCCAGCCCCCTCGTCCCTGCCCCTCGACTCACTGCCCCAGCGTGCAGCCAGGGGCGCCGCGTCGCACTGAAGCTGGGCGCGGGTGGCAACGCCCAGGCAGCCCACGAGCAGCACGGCATGGGCTGCTCGCCCAGCGTGCGGCTAGCAGTGGGCGCGCCAGCCAGGCCCGCGGGCGCCCAGCGCGTGCCAGCCCAACGTCCTGTCCCCTCGACTGACTGCCCAGCGTGCGAGCCAGGGGGTGCCGCGTCGCACTGAGCCTGGGCGCGGGTGGCACGCCCCAGGCAGCCCCCAGCAGGCACGGCATGGGCTGCCCCGCCCAGCGGTGCCGGCCACGGTGGGCGCGCCAGGCAGCCCGGGCGCCCATCGCAAGCCAGCCCCACGTCCCTGTCCCCTCGACTGACGCCCAGCGTGCGAGCCAGGGGGCGCCGCGTCGCACCTGAGGCCTGGGCGTCGGGGGGGAGGGGGGGGCCCCGACGCCCAGGCAGCCCCCAGCAGGCACGGCATGGGCTGCCCGCCCAGCGTGCGGCAGCGGTGGGCGCGCCAGCAAGGCCGCGGGCGCCCGTCGCGTGCCAGCCCCACGTCCCTGTCCCTCGACTGACTGCCCAGCGTGCGAGCCAGGGGGCGCCGCGTCGCACTGAGCCTGGGCGCGGGTGGCACGCCCATGCAGCCCCCAGCAGGCACGGCATGGGCTGCCCGCCCAGCGTGCGGCAGCGGTGGGCGCGCCAGCCAGGCCGCGGGCGCCCATCGCGTGCCAGCCCCTCGTCCCTGTCCCCCGACTGACTGCCCAGCGTGCGAGCCAGGGGGCGCCCCGCCGCCCCCAGCCTGGCTCTGGTGCACCCCCGGCAGCCCCACAGGCACGGCCTGGGCCTGCCCGCCCCAGCGTGCGTCGCGGTGGGCGGGCCCAGCCATGCCGCGGGCGCCCATCCGCGAGCCATCCGCCACGTCCCTTCCCTCGACTGACTTCCCAGCGTGCGGGCCAGGGGCGCCGCGTCCGCCACTGAGCCTGGGCGCGGGTGGCACGCCCAGGCAGCCCGCTCAGCAGGCACGGCATGGGCTCCCGCCCAGCGTGCGGCAGCGTGGGCGCGCCAGCCAGGCCCGCTTGCGCCCATCGCGAGCCAGCCCCCTCTCCCTGCCACGCTCGACAGACTGCCCAGTGTGCGAGCCAGGGGTGCCACAGCAGTCGCCAGCAGGCACTGCACCAGCCTTGCCAGGGGCGCCCCACGCGAGCCAGCCGCGAGCACGCTGTGATGCTCAGCACATGCTGTGGGCATTGATTTCATGGGCAAGCTAGACTTGGCCATGGCCCCAGGCTCTGGTTGACCCTGAGGGCTGCCATGGGGTGGCTGGAGGTGCGCTGGACAGGGCTGCCAGCATGCTCCATGGGCCAGGCCGAGGCACAGCTGCCCCAGCCTGCTGGCCGAGGCACAGCTGCCCCAGCCTGCTGGCCGCAATGCCAAGTTGCGAAATTGTTATGAATTGACCATCTTTTCATCATGGAATTGCGTCCCGAAATGACTCAATAATTCGTGTAATTCTTAGGTTATCTGCCCCTGAAGTTTGGGATCATTTTCGCCTGACTCACGGGCTATTTTTGGATGATTTTTTTCAATTTTTCGACTGTAGAAAATTAT
>JAJFZO010000291.1:0-20805 GCA_021397835.1 Moringa oleifera
ATGAGTCCGCCTAGCAAAGCATGAGCGTCGAGATCTCACCCCAACTTCTGCCGCCTCAGGGGCCTGCGCGGAAGCACTATGCATTCTCGAAATCCCCCCAACCATTTGGCTCTCGTGCAGCATGCATCATCGTTAGCTTCGCCGCCCACACCATCGAGCTTGTCTAGCCAAATCCAAGCACATTATCCCATGATTATTCTCGCTTCGTTGCCCACGTTTTTCCCACCAATGAGGCCTTGGCAATGGAGGTGCCGAGGCTGGCCGTGTGGCTCGCTCGTTTCTAACGATCGACGATCGTGTCGTCGATTGCGCTCCGCAATGAGTCCGCCTAGGCAAGCATGAGCGTCGAGATCCAACCCCACTTCCTGCCGCCCCGAGGCCTACGACGAAGCACTCCGCATGCGCCGAAATCCCCAACACTTTGGCCCTCACTGGCATGCATCATCGTGAGCTTCGCCGCCCACAAATTACCGTCGCAGCTTGTCCTAGCCTATCCCAGCACATTATCCCATGATTATTCTCGCTTCGTTGCCAACGTTTTTCCCACCAATGAGGCCTTGGCAGTAGGGGTGCCGAGGCTGGTCGTCTGGCTCGCTCGTTTTTAACGGCCGACGATCGTGTCATCGATCCCGCTGCATAATGAGTCCGCCTAGGCAAGCAAGAGCGTCGAGATCTAACCCCACTTCTGCCGCCTCAAGGGCCATGCGAGGAAGCACTACACATTCTCGAAATCCCCCTAACCATTTGGCTCTCGTGTAGCATGCATCATCGTTAGCTTCGTCGCCCACACCATCGAGCTTGTCTAGCAAAATCCCAGCACATTATCCCATGATTATTCTCGCTTCGTTGCCCACGTTTTTCCCACCAATGAGGCCTTGGCAGTAGGGGTGCTGAGGCTAGCCATGTGGCTCACTCGTTTCTAACGGCCGAAGATTGTGTCATCGATCGCGCTGGGCAATGAGTCCGCCTAGGCAAGCATGAGCATCGAGATCCAACCCCACGTCTGCCGCCTCAAGGCCTGCGAGGAAGCACTACGCGTTCTCGAAATCCCCCCAACCATTTGGCTCTCATGTAGGCATGCATCATCGTTAGCTTCGCGCCACAACAACCGTCGAGCTTGTCTAGCCAAATCCCAGCACATTAATCCCATGATATTCTCGCTTTCGTTGCCCACGTTTTCCCACCACTGAGTCCTTGGCAATGGAGTGCCGAGCTGGCCGTGTGGCTCGCTCGTTTCTAACGCCGACGATCGTGTCGTCGTCGCAGCTCCGCAATGAGTACAGCCTAGGCACGCATGAGCGTTGAGATCAACCCACGTTGCCGAGCCCTGAGGGCCTACCACGAAGCCTCGCGCATGCTCGAAATCCCCCCACAAATTTAGCGCCTCATAGCATGCATCATCGTGAGCTTCGCCGCCCACACCATCGAGCTTGTCTAGCCATATCCCAGCACATTATACCACGATTATTCTCGCTTCGTTGCGCACATTTTTCTCACCAATGAGGCCTTGGCAGTAAGGGTGCCGAGGCTAGCCATGTGGCTCACTCGTTTCTAACGGCCGACGATCGTGTCGTCGATCGCGCTGCGCAATGATTCCGCCTAGGCAAGCATGAGCGTCGAGATCCAACCCCACGTCTGCCGCTCACGGGCCTGGCGAGGAAGCACTACGCATTTCTCGAAATCCCCCTAACATTTGGCTCTCGTGTAGCATGCATCATCTTAGCTTCGCCTCCCACACGATCGAGCTGTCTACCAAATCCCAGCACCTTATCTCCATGATTATTCTCGCTTCGTTGCCCACGTTTTTTCTACAATGAGGCTTGGCAATGGAGGGTCCCGAGGCTGGCCGTGTGGCTCCTCGTTTCTACGATCGACGATCGTGCGGTCGATGCGCAGCGTTCGCAATGAGTCCGCCTAGGCAAGCATGAGCGTCGAGATCCAACCCCACGTCTGCCGCCCCGAGGGCCTACGACGAAGCACTCCGCATGCTCGAAAGCCCCCCAACAATTTGGCCCTCACGTGCCATGCATCATCGTGAGCTTCGCCGCCCACACCATCGAGCTTGTCTAGCCAAATCCCAGCACATTATCCCATGATTATTCTCGCTTCGTTGCCCACATTTTGCCCACCAATGAGGCCTTGGCAATGGAGGTGCCGTGGCTAGCCGTGTGGCTCGCTCGTTTCTAACGGCCGACGTTCGTGTCGTCGATCGCGCTGCATAATGAGTCCGCCTAGGCAAGCATGAGCGTCGAGATCCAACCCCACGTCTGCCGCCTCAAGGGCCTGCGAGGAAGCACTACGCATTCTCGAAATCCCCCTAACCATTTGGCTGTCGTGTAGCATGCATCATCGTTAGCTTCGCCGCCCACACGATCGAGCTACTCTAGCCAAATCCCAGCACATTATCCCATGATAATTCTCGCTTCGTTGCCCACATTTTGCCCACCAATGAGGCCTTGGCAATGGAGGTGCCGAGGCTAGCCGTGTGGCTCGCTCGTTTCTAACGGCCGACGATCGTGTCGTCAATCGCGCTGCGCAATGAGACCGCCTAGGCAAGCATGAGCGTCGAGATCCAACCCCACGTCTGCCGCCCCGAGGGCCTACGACGAAGTACTCCGCATGCTCGAAATCCCCCCAACAATTTGGCTCTCACGTGGCATGCATCATCGTTAGCTTCGCCGCCCACACCATCGAGCTTGTCTAGCCAAATCCCAGCACATTATCCCATGATTATTCTCGCTTCGTTGCCCACGTTTTTCCACCAATGAGGCCTTGGCAATGGAGGTACCGAGGATAGCCGTGTGGCTCGCTCGTTTCTAACGGCCGACGATCGTGTCGTCTATCGCGCTGCGCAATGAGACCGCCTAGGCAAGCATGAGCGTCGAGATCCAACCCCACGTCTGCCGCCCCGAGGGCCTACGACGAAGTACTCCGCATGCTCGAAATCCCCCCAACAATTTGGCCCTCACGTGGCATGCATCATCGTTAGCTTCGCCGCCCACACCATCGAGCTTGTCTAGCCAAATCCCAGCATATTATCCCACGATTATTCTCGCTTCGTTGCCCACGTTTTTCCACCAATGAGGCCTTGGCAATGGAGGTGCCAAGGCTGGCCGTGTGGCTCGCTCGTTTCTAACGATCGACGATCGTGTCGTCGATCGCGCTTCGCAATGAGTCCGCCTAGGCAAGCATGAGCGTCGAGATCCAACCCCACGTCTGCCGCCCCGAGGGCCTACGACGAAGCACTCCGCATGCTCCAAATCCCCCCAACAATTTGGCCCTCACGTGGCATGCATCATCGTTAGCTTCGCTGCCCACACCATCGAGCTTGTCTAGCCAAATCCCAGCACATTATCCCATGATTATTCTCGCTTCGTTGCCCACGTTTTTCCACCAATGAGGCCTTGGCAATGGAGGTGCCGAGGCTGACCGTGTGGCTCACTCGTTTCTAACGATCGACGATCGTGTCGTCGATCACGCTTCGCAATGAGTCCGCCTAGGCAAGCATGAGCGTCGAGATCCAACCCCACGTCTGCCGCCCCAAGGGCCTACGACGAAGGACTCCGCATGCTCGGAATCCCCCCAACAATTTGGCCCTCACGTAGCATGCATCATCGTGAGCTTCGCCGCCCACACCATCGAGCTGTTCTAGCCATATCCCAGCACATTATCCCACGATTATTCTCGCTTCGTTGCCCACGTTTTTCCCACCAATGAGGCCTTGGCAGTAGGGGTGCCGAGGCTGGCCGTCTGGCTCGCTCGTTTTTAACGGCCGACGATCGTGTCGTCGATCGCGCTGCGCAATGAGTCCGCCTAGGCAAGCATGAGCGTCGAGATCCAACCCCACGTCTGCCGCCTCAAGGGCCTGGGAGGGTGCACTACGCATTCTCGAAATCCCCTAACCATTTGGCTCTCATGTAGCATGCATCATCGTTAGCTTGCCGCCCACACCATCGAGCTTGTCTAGCCAAATCCCAGTACATTATCCCATGATTATTCTCGCTTCGTTGCCCACGTTTTTCCCACCAATGAGGCCTTGGCAATGGAGGTGCCGGGGCTGGCCGTGTGGCTCGCTCGTTTCTAACGATCGACAATCGTGTCGTCGATCGCGCTCCGCAATGAGTCCGCCTAGGCAAGCATGAGCGTCGAGATCCAACCCCACGTCTGCCGCCCCGAGGGCATACGACGAAGCACTCCGCATGCTCCAAATCCCCCCAACATTTTGGCCCTCACGTAGCATGCATCATCGTGAGCTTCGCCGCCCACACCATCGAGCTTGTCTAGCCATATCCCGGCACATTATCCCACGATTATTCTCGCTTCGTTGCCCACGTTTTTCCCACCAATGAGGCCTTGGCAGTAGGGATGCCGAGGCTAGCCGTCTGACTCGCTCGTGTCTAATGGCCGACGATCGTGTCGTCGATCGCGCTGCACAATGAGTCCGCCTAGGCAAGCATGAGCGTCGAGATCCAACCCCACGTCTACTGCCTCAAGGGCCTGCGAGGAAGCACTATGCATTCTCGAAATCCCCCCAACCATTTTGTTCTCGTGTAGCATGCATCATCGTAAGCTTCGCCGCCCACACCATCGAGCTTGTCTAGCCATATCCCAGCACATTATCCCATGATTATTCTCGCTTTGTTGCCCACGTTTTTCCCATAAATGAGGCCTTGGCAGTAGGGGTGCCGAGGCTGGCCGTCTGGCTCGCTCGTTTTTAACGGCCGACGATCGTGTCGTCGATCGCGCTGCGCAATGAGTCCGCCTATGCAAGCATGAACGTCGAGATCCAACCCCACGTCTACCACCCCGAGGGCCTACGACGAAGCACTCCGCATGCTCGAAATCCCCCCAACAATTTGGCCCTCACGTAGCATGCACCATCGTGAGCTTCGCCGCCCACACCATCGAGCTTGTCTAGCCATATCCCAACGCATTATCCCACGATTATTCTCGCTTCGTTGCCCACGTTTTTCCCACCAATGAGGCCTTGGCAGTAGGGGTGCCGAGGCTGGCCGCCTGGCTCGCTCGTTTTTAACGGTCGACGATCGTGTCATCGATCGCGCTGCGCAATGAGTCCGCCTAGGCAAGCATGAGCGTCGAGATCCAACCCCACGTCTGCCGCCTCAAGGGCCTGCGAGGAAGTACTACGCATTCTCGAAATCCCCCTAACCATTTGGCTCTCATGTAGCATGCATCATCGTGAGCTTCGCCGCCCACACCATCGAGCTTGTCTAGCCATATCCCAGCACATTATCCCACGATTATTCTCGCTTCGTTGCCCACGTTTTTCCCACCAATGAGGCCTTGGCAGTAGGGGTGCCTAGGCTGGCCGTCTGGCTCGCTCGTTTTTACCGGTCGACGATCGTGTCGTCGATCGCGCTGCGCAATGAGTCCGCCTAGGCAAGCATGAGCGTCGAGATCCAACCTCACATCTGCCGCCTCAAGGGCCTGCGAGGAAGCACTACGCATTCTCGAAATCCCCCTAACCATTTGGCTCTCATGTAGCATGCATCATCGTTAGCTTCGCCGCCCACACGATCGAGCTAGTCTAGGCAAATCCCAGCACATTATCCCATGATTATTCTCGCTTCGTTGCCCACATTTTGCCCACCAATGAGGCCTTTGTAATGGAGGTGCCGAGGCTAGCCGTGTGGCTTGCTCGTTTCTAACGGCCGACGATCGTGTCGTCTATCGCGCTGCGCAATGAGACCGCCTAGGCAAGCATGAGCGTTGAGATCCAACCCCACGTCTGCCGCCCCGAGGGCCTACGACGAAGTACTCCGCATGCTCGAAATCCCCCCAACAATTTGGCCCTCACGTGGCATGCATCATCGTTAGCTTCGCCGCCCACACGATCGAGCTAGTCTAGCCGAATCCCAGCACATTATCCCATGATTATTCTCGCTTCGTTGCCCACCTTTTGCCCACCAATGAGGCCTTGGCAATGGAGGTGCCGAGGCTAGCCGTGTGGCTCGCTCGTTTCTAACGGCCGACGTTCGTGTCGTCGATCGCGCTGCATAATGAGTCCGCCTAGGCAAGCATGAGCGTCGAGATCCAACCCCACGTCTGCCGCCTCAAGGGCCTGCGAGGAAGAACTACGCATTCTCAAAATTGCCCCAACCATTTTGCTCTTGTGTAGCATGCATCATTGTTAGCTTCGCCGCCCACACCATCGAGCTTGTCTAGCCATATCCCAGCACATTATCCCACGATTATTCTCGCTTCGTTGCCCACGTTTTTCCCACCAATGAGGCCTTGGCAGTGGAGGTGCCGAGGCTGGCCGTGTGGCTCGCTCGTTTCTAACGGCCGACGATCGTGTCGTCGATCGCGCTCCGCAATGAGTACGCCTAGGCAAGCATGAGCGTCGAGATCCAACCCCACGTCTGCCGCCCCGAGGGCCTACGACGAAGCACTCCGCATGCTCCAAATCCCCCCAACAATTTGGCCCTCACGTAGCATGCATCATCGTGAGCTTCGCCGCCCACACCATCGAGCTTGTCTAGCCATATCCCAGCACATTATCCCACGATTATTCTCGCTTCGTTGCCCACGTTTTTCCCACCAATGGGGCCTTGGCAGTAGGGGCGCCGAGGCTGGCCGTCTGGCTCGCTCGCTTTTAACAGCCGACGATCGTGTCGTCGATCGCGCTGCATAATCAGTCCGCCTAGGCAAGCATGAGTGTCGAGATCCAACCCCACGTCTGTCGCCTCAAGGGCCATGCGAGGAAGCACTACGCATTCTCGAAATCCCCCCAACCATTTGGCTCTCGTGTAGCATGCATCCTCGTTAGCTTCGTCGGCCACACCATCAAGCTTGTCTAGCCATATCCCAGCACATTATCCCACGATTATTCTCGCTTCGTTGCCCACGTTTTTCCCACTAATGAGGCCTTGGCAGTAGGGGTGCCGAGGCTGGCCGTCTGGCTCGCTCGTTTCTAACGGTCGACGATCGTGTCGTCGATCGCGCTGCATAATGAGTCCGCCTAGGCAAGCATGAGCGTCGAGATCCAACCCCACGTCTGCCGCCTCAAGGGCCTGCGAGGAAGAACTACGCATTCTCAAAATTGCCCCAACCATTTTGCTCTTGTGTAGCATGCATCATCGTTAGCTTCGCCGCCCACACCATCGAGCTTGTCTAGCCAAATCCCAGCACCTTATCCCACGATTATTCTCGCTTCGTTGCCCACGTTTTTCCCACCAATGAGGCCTTGGCAATGGAGGTGCCGAGGCTGGCCGTGTGGCTCGCTCGTTTCTAACGGCCGACGATCGTGTCGTCGATCGCGCTCCGCAATGAGTACGCCTAGGCAAGCATGAGCGTTGAGATCCAAACCCACGTCTGCCGCCCTGAGGGCCTACGACCAAGCACTCTGCATGCTCCAAATCCCCCCAACAATTTGGCCCTCACGTAGCATGCATCATCGTGAGCTTCGCCGCCCACACCATCGAGCTTGTCTAGCCATATCCCAGCACGTTATCCCACGATTATTCTCGCTTCGTTGCCCACGTTTTTCCCACCAATGAGGCCTTGGCAGTAGGGGTGCCGAGGCTGGCCGTCTGGCTCGCTCGTTTTTAACGGCCGACGATCGTGTCGCCGATCGCGCTGCGCAATGAGTCCGCCTAGGCAAGCATGAGCGTCGAGATCCAACCTCACATCTGCCGCCTCAAGGGCCTGCGAGGAAGCACTACGCATTCTCGAAATCCCCCTAACCATTTGGCTGTCGTGTAGCATGCATCATCGTTAGCTTCGCCGCCCACACGATCGTGCTACTCTAGCCAAATCCCAGCACATTATCCCATGATTATTCTCGCTTCGTTGCCCACATTTTGCCCACCAATGAGGCCTTGGCAATGGAGGTGCCGTGGCTAGCCGTGTGGCTCGCTCGTTTCTAACGGCCGACGTTCGTGTCGTCGATCGCGCTGCATAATGAGTCCGCCTAGGCAAGCATGAGCGTCGAGATCCAACCCCACGTCTGCCGCCTCAAGGGCCTGCGAGGAAGAACTACGCATTCTCAAAATTCCCCCAACCATTTTGCTCTTGTGTAGCATGCATCATCGTCAGGTTCGCTGCCCACACCATCGAGCTTGTCTAGCCAAATCCCAGCACCTTATCCCACGATTATTCTCGCTTCGTTGCCCACGTTTTTCCCACCAATGAGGCCTTGGCAGTAGGGGTGCCGAGGCTGGCCGTGTGGCTCACTTGTTTCTAACGGCCGACGATCGTGTCGTCGATCGCGCTGCGCAATGAGTCCGCCTAGGCAAGCATGAGCGTTGAGATCCAACACCACGTCTGCCGCCCCGACGGCCTACGACGAAGCACTCCGCATGCTCGAAATCCCCCCAACAATTTGGCCCTCACGTAGCATGCATCATCGTGAGCTTCGCCGCCCACACCATCGAGCTTGTCTAGCCATATCCCAGCACGTTATCCCACGATTATTCTCGCTTCGTCGCCCACGTTTTTCCCACCAATGAGGCCTTGGCAGTAGGGGTGCCGAGGCTGGCCGTCTGGCTCGCTCGTTTTTAACGGCCGACGATCGTGTCGCCGATCGCGCTGCGCAATGAGTCCGCCTAGGCAAGCATGAGCGTCGAGATCCAACCTCACATCTGCCGCCTCAAGGGCCTGCGAGGAAGCACTACGCATTCTCGAAATCCCCCTAACCATTTGGCTGTCGTGTAGCATGCATCATCGTTAGCTTCGCCGCCCACACGATCGAGCTAGTCTAGCCAAATCCCAGCACATTATCCCATGATTATTCTCGCTTCGTTGCCCACATTTTGCCCACCAATGAGGCCTTGGTAATGGAGGTGCCGAGGCTAGCCGTGTGGCTTGCTCGTTTCTAACGGCCGACGATCGTGTCGTCTATCGCGCTGCGCAATGAGACCGCCTAGGCAAGCATGAGCGTTGATATCCAACCCCACGTCTGCCGCCCCGAGGGCCTACGACGAAGTACTCCGCATGCTCGAAATCCCCCCAACAATTTGGCCCTCACGTGGCATGCATCATCGTTAGCTTCGCCGCCCACACGATCGAGCTAGTCTAGCCGAATCCCAGCACATTATCCCATGATTATTCTCGCTTCATTGCCCACATTTTGCCCACCAATGAGGCCTTGGCAATGGAGGTGCCGAGGCTAGCCGTGTGGCTCGCTCGTTTCTAACGGCCGACGATCGTGTCGTCTATCGCGCTGCGCAATGAGACCGCCTAGGCAAGCATGAGCGTCGAGATCCAACCCCACGTCTGCCGCCCCGAGGGCCTACGACGAAGTACTTCGCATGCTCGAAATCCCCCCAACAATTTGGCCCTCACGTGGCATGCATCATCGTTAGCTTCGCCGCCCACACCATCGAGCTTGTCTAGCCAAATCCCAGCATATTATCCCACGATTATTCTCGCTTCGTTGCCCACGTTTTTCCACCAATGAGGCCTTGGCAATGGAGGTGCCAAGGCTGGCCGTGTGGCTCGCTCGTTTCTAACGATCGACGATCGTGTCGTTGATCGCGCTTCGCAATGAGTCCGCCTAGGCAAGCATGAGCGTCGAGATCCAACCCCACGTCTGCCGCCCCGAGGGCCTACGACGAAGCACTCCGAATGCTCGAAATCCCCCCAACAATTTGGCCCTCACGTGGCATGCATCATCGTTAGCTTCGCCGCCCACACCATCGAGCTTGTCTAGCCAAATCCCAGCACATTATCCCATGATTATTCTCGCTTCGTTGCCCACGTTTTTCCACCAATGAGGCCTTGGCAATGGAGGTGCCGAGGCTGACCGTGTGGCTCGCTCGTTTCTAACGATCGACGATCGTGTCGTCGATCACGCTTCGCAATGAGTCCGCCTAGGCAAGCATGAGCGTCGAGATCCAACCCCACATCTGCCGCCCCAAGGGCCTACGACGAAGGACTCCGCATGCTCGGAATCCCCCCAACAATTTGGCCCTCACGTAGCATGCATCATCGTGAGCTTCGCCGCCCACACCATCGAGCTGTTCTAGCCATATCCCAGCACATTATCCCACGATTATTCTCGCTTCGTTGCCCACGTTTTTCCCACCAATGAGGCCTTTGCAGTAGGGGTGCCGAGGCTGGCCGTTTGGCTCGCTCGTTTTTAACGGCCGACGATCGTGTCGTCGATCGCGCTGCATAATGAGTCCGCCTAGGCAAGCATGAGCGTCGAGATCCAACCCCACGTCTGCCGCCTCAAGGGCCTGCGAGGAAGCACTACGCATTCTCGAAATCCCCCTAACCATTTGGCTCTCATGTAGCATGCATCATCGTTACCTTCGCCGCCCACACCGTCGAGCTTGTCTAGCCAAATCCCAGCATATTATCCCATGATTATTCTCGGTTCGTTGCCCACGTTTTTCCCACCAATGAGGCCTTGGCAATGGAGGTGCCGAGGCTGGCCGTGTGGCTCGCTCGTTTCTAACGGCCGACGATCGTGTCGTCGATCGCGCTCCGCAATGAGTCCGCCTAGGCAAGCATGAGCGTCGAGATCCAACCCCACGTCTGCCGCCCCGAGGGCCTACGACGAAGCACTCCGCATGCTCCAAATCCCCCCAACAATTTGGCCCTCACGTAGCATGCATCATCGTGAGCTTCGCCGCCCACACCATCGAGCTTGTCTAGCCATATCCCGGCACATTATCCCACGATTATTCTCGCTTCGTTGCCCACGTTTTTCCCACCAATGAGGCCTTGGCAGTAGGGATGCCGAGGCTAGCCGTCTGATTCGCTCGTGTCTAATGGCCGACGATCGTGTCGTCGATCGCGCTGCATAATGAGTCCGCCTAGGCAAGCATGAGCGTCGAGATCCAACCCCACGTCTGCCGCCTCAAGGGCCTGCGAGGAAGAACTACGCATTCTCAAAATTGCCCCAACCATTTTGCTCTTGTGTAGCATGCATCATTGTTAGCTTCGCCGCCCACACCATCGAGCTTGTCTAGCCATATCCCAGCACATTATCCCACGATTATTCTCGCTTCGTTGCCCACGTTTTTCCCACCAATGAGGCCTTGGCAGTAGGAGTGCCGAGGCTGGCTGTGTGGCTCGCTTGTTTCTAACGGCCGACGATCGTGTCGTCGATCGCGCTGCGCAATGAGTCCGCCTAGGCAAGCATGAGCGTCGAGATCCAACCCCACGTCTGCCGCCCCGAAGGCCTTCGACGAAGCTCTCCGCATGCTCCAAATCCCCCCAATAATTCGGCCCTCACGTAGCATGCATCATCGTGAGCTTCGCCGCCCACACCATCGAGCTTGTCCAGCCATATCCCAGCACATTATCCCACGATTATTCTCGCTTCGTTGCCAACGTTTTTCCCACCAATTGAGCCTTGGCAGTAGGGGTGCGCGGCTGGCCGTCTGGCTCCGCTCGTTTTTAACGGCCGACGACTTGTCATCGATCGCGCTGCGCAATGAGTCGCCTAGGCAAGAATGAGCGTCGAGATCCAAACCCACGGTCTGCCGCCTCAAGGCCTGCGAGGAAGCACTACGCATTCTCGAAATCCCCCTAACCATTGGCTCTCATGTAGCATGCATCATCGTTAGCTTCGCCGCCCACACCGTTCGAGCTTGTTAGCCAAATCCCAGCACATTATTCCCACGACTATTCTCGCTTCGTTGCCCACGTTTTTCTCACCAATGAGGCCTTGGCAGTAGGGGTGCCGAGGCTGGTCGTGTGGCTCGCTCGTTTCTTACGGCCGACGATCGTGTCGTCGATCGCGCTGCGCAATGAGTCCGCCTAGGCAAGCATGAGCGTCGAGATCCAACCCCACATCTGCCGCCTCAAGGGCCTACGAGGAAGCACTACGCATTCTCGAAATCCCCCTAACCATTCTGCTCTCATGTAGCATGCATCATCGTTAGCTTCGCCACCCACACCATCGAGCTTGTCTAGCCAAATCCCAGCACATTATCCCATGATTATTCTCGCTTCGTTGCCCACGTTTTTCCCACCAATGAGGCCTTGGCAATAGGGGTGCCGAGGCTGGCCGCCTGGCTCGCTCGTTTTTAACGGCCGACGATCGTGTCGTCGATCGCGCTGCATAATGAGTCCGCCTAGGCAAGCATGAGCGTCGAGATCCAACCTCACATCTGCCGCCTCAAGGGCCTGCGAGGAAGCACTACGCATTCTCGAAATCCCCCTAACCATTTGGCTCTCGTGTAGCATGCATCATCGTTAGCTTCGCCGCCCACACGATCGAGCTAGTCTAGCCAAATCCCAGCACATTATCCCATGATTATTCTCGCTTCGTTGCCCACATTTTGCCCACCAATGAGGCCTTGGCAATGGAGGTGCCGAGGCTAGCCGTGTGGCTCGCTCGTTTCTAACGGCCGACGATCGTGTCGTCGATCGCGCTGCATAATGAGTCCGCCTAGGCAAGCACGAGCGTCGAGATCCAACCCCACGTCTGTCGCCTCAAGGGCCTGAGAGGAAGAACTACGCATTCTCAAAATTCCCCCAACCATTTTGCTCTTGTGTAGCATGCATCATCGTTAGGTTCGCTGCCCACACCATCGAGCTTGTCTAGCCAAATCCCAGCACCTTATCCCACGATTATTCTCGCTTCGTT
The DNA here is from genome assembly GCA_021397835.1 of Moringa oleifera. Lineage (NCBI taxonomy): Eukaryota > Viridiplantae > Streptophyta > Magnoliopsida > Brassicales > Moringaceae > Moringa > Moringa oleifera. The sequence continues at coordinate 12,566 of JAJFZO010000291.1, forward strand.
GCCCACGTTTTTCCCACCAATGAGGCCTTGGCAGTAGGGGTACCGAGGCTAGCCGTTTCTAACGGGCCCGACGATCGTGTCGTCGATTGTGCTGCGAATGAGTCCGCCTAGGCAAGCATGAGCGTCGAGATCAAAAACCCACGATCTGCGCCCCGAGGGACCTACGTCCACGAAAGCACTCCGGCCATGCTCCAATCCCCACCAAACAATTGGCCCTCACGTAGCATGCATTCATCGTGAGCCGACGCCCACACAATCGAGCTTGTCTAGCCATACCCAGCCACATTATCACACGATTATTCTCGCTTCGTTGCCCACGTTTTTCCCGCCAATGAGGCCTTGGCAATAGGGGTGCCGAGGCTGGCCGTTTGGCTCGCTCATTTTTAACGGCCGACGATCGTGTCGTCGATCGCGCCGCATAATGAGTCCGCCTAGGCAGGCATGAGCGTCGAGATCCAACCCCACGTCTGCCGCCTCAAGGGCCTGCGAGGAAGCACTACGCATTCTCAAAATCCCCCAAACCATTTGGCTCTCGTGTAGCATGCATCATCGTTAGCTTCGCTGCCCACACCATCGAGCTAGTCTAGCCAAATCCCAGCACATTATCCCATGATTATTCTCGCTTCGTTGCCAACGTTTTTCCACCAATGAGGCCTTGGCAGTAGGGGTGCCGAGGCTGGCCGTCTGGCTCGCTAGTTTTAATGGCCGACGATCGTGTCATCGATCGCCGCACCTGCCGGCAATGAGTCCGTCTAGGCAAGCCTGAGCGTCGAGATCCAACCCCACGTCTGCCGCCCCGAGGGCCTACGACGAAGCACTCCCCATGCTCGAAATCCACCCAACAATTTGGCCCTCACGTTGCATGCATCATCGTGAGCTTCCCCGCCCACACCATCGAGCTTATATAGCCATATCCCAACACATTATCCCACGATTATTCTCGCTTCGTTGCCCACGTTTTTCCCACCAATGAGGCCTTGGCAATGGAGGTGCCGAGGCTGGCCGTGTGGCTCGCTCGTTTCTAACGGCCGACGATCGTGTCGTCGATCGCGCTGCGCAATGAGTACGCCTAGGCAAGCATGAGCGTTGAGATCCAAACCCACGTCTGCCGCCCTGAGGGCCTACGACCAAGCACTCCGCATGCTCCAAATCCCCCCAACAATTTGGCCCTCACGTAGCATGCATCATCGTGAGCTTCGTCGCCCACACCATCGAGCTTGTCTAGCCATATCCCAGCACATTATCCCACGATTATTCTCGCTTCGTTGCCCACGTTTTTCCCACCAATGAGGCCTTGGCAGTAGGGGTGCCGAGGCTGGCCGTCTGGCTCGCTCGTTTTTAACAGCCGACGATCGTGTCGTCGATCGCGCTGCGCAATGAGTCCGCCTAGGCAAGCATGAGCGTCGAGATCCAACCTCACATCTGCCATCTCAAGGGCCTGCGAGGAAGCACTACGCATTCTCGAAATCCCCCTAACCATTTGGCTCTCGTGTAGCATGCATCATCGTTAGCTTCGCCGCCCACACGATCGAGCTAGTCTAGCCAAATCCCAGCACATTATCCCATGATTATTCTCGCTTCGTTGCCCACATTTTGCCCACCAATGAGGCCTTGGCAATGGAGGTGCTGAGGCTAGCCGTGTGGCTCGCTCGTTTCTAACGGCCGACGATCGTGTCGTCGATCGCGCTGCGCAATGAGACCGCCTAGGCAAGCTTGAGCGTCGAGATCCAACCCCACGTCTGCCGCCCCGAGGGCCTACGACGAAGTACTCCGCATGCTCGAAATCCCCCCAACAATTTGGCCCTCACGTAGCATGCATCATCGTGAGCTTCGCCGCCCACAGCATCGAGCTTGTCTAGCCATATCCCAGCACATTATCCCACGATTATTCTCGCTTCGTTGCCCACATTTTTCCCACCAATGAGGCCTTGGCAGTAGGGGTGCCGAGGCTGGCCGTCTGGCTCGCTTGTTTTTAACAGTCGACGATCGTGTCGTCGATCACGCTGCGCAATGAGTCCGCCTAGGCAAGCATGAGCGTCGAGATCCAACCCCACGTCTGCCGCCTCAAGGGCCTGCGAGGAAGCACTATGCATTCTCGAAATCCCCCTAACCATTTGGCTCTCATGTAGCATGCATCATCGTTAGCTTCGCCGCCCATACCATCGAGCTTGTCTAGCCAAATCCCAGCACATTATCCCATGATTATTCTCGCTTCGTTGCCCACGTTTTTCCCACCAATGAGGCCTTGGCAATGGAGGTGCCGAGGCTGGCCGCGTGGCTCGCTCGTTTCTAACGATCGACGATCGTGTCGTCGATCGTGCTCCGCAATGAGTCCGCCTAGGCAAGCATGAGCGTCGAGATCCAACCCCACGTTTACCGCCCCGAGGGCCTACGACGAAGCCCTCCGCATGCTCGAAATCCCCCCAACAATTTGGCCCTCACGTGGCATGCATCATCGTGAGCTTCGCCGCCCACACCATCGAGCTTGTCTAGCCATATCCCAGCACATTATCCCACGATTATTCTCGCTTCGTTGCCCACGTTTTTCCCACCAATGAGGCCTTGGCAGTAGGGTGCCGAGGCTGGCCGTCTGGCTCGCTCGTTTTTAACGGTCGACGATCGTGTCGTCGATCGCGCTGCGCAATGAGTCCGCCTAGGCAAGCATGAGCGTCGAGATCCAAACCCACGTCTGCCGCCCCGAGGGCCTACGACGAAGCACTCCGCATGCTCAAAATCCCCCCAACGATTTGGCCCTTAAGTAGCATGCATCATCGTGAGCTGCGCCGCCCACACCTCGAGCTTGTCCTAGCCATATCCCAGCACATTATCCCACGATATTCTCGCTCGTTGGCCCACGTTTTCCCACCAATGAGTGCCTTGCAGTTCGGGGTGGCCGCGGCCTGGCCGTCTGGCTCGCTCGTTTTTAACGGCCGACGATCGTGTCGTCGATCGCGCTGCGCAATGAGTCCGCCTAGGCAAGCATGAGCGTCGAGATCCAACCTCACATCTGCCGCCTCAAGGGACTGCGAGGAAGCACTACGCATTCTCGAAATCCCCCTAACCATTTGGCTCTCGTGTAGCATGCATCATCGTTAGCTTCGCCTCCCACACGATCGAGCTAGTCTAGCCAAATCCCAGCACATTATCCCATGATTATTCTCGCTTCGTTGCCCACATTTTGCCCACCAATGAGGCCTTGGCAATGGAGGTGCCGAGGCTAGCCGTGTGGCTCGCTCGTTTCTAACGGCCGACGATCGTGTCGTTGATCGCGCTGCGCAATGAGTCCGCCTAGGCAAGCATGAGCGTCGAGATCCAACCCCACGTCTGCCGCCCCGAGGGCCTACGACGAAGCACTACGCATGCTCGAAATCCCCCCAACAATTTGGCCCTCACGTGGCATGCATCATCGTTAGCTTCGCCGCCCACACCATCGAGCTTGTCTAGCCAAATCCCAGCACATTATCCCATGATTATTCTCGCTTCGTTGCCCACGTTTTTCCCACCAATGAGGCCTGGGCAGTAGGGGTGCCGAGGCTGGCCGTCTGGCTCGCTCGTTTTTAACGGCCGACGATCGTGTCGTCGATCGCGCTGCATAATGAGTCCGCCTAGGCAAGCATGAGCGTCGAGATCCAACCCCACGTCTGCCGCCTCAAGGGCCTGCGAGGAAGCACTACGCATTCTCGAAATCCCCCTAACCATTTGGCTCTCATGTAGCATGCATCATCGTGAGCTTCGCCGCCCACACCATCGAGCTTGTCTAGCCATATCCCAGCACCTTATCCCACGATTATTCTCGCTTCGTTGCCCACGTTTTTTCCACCAATGAGGCCTTGGCAGTCGGGGTGCCGAGGCTGGCTGTGTGGCTCGCTCGTTTCTAACAGCCGCCAATCGTGTCATCGATCACGCTGCGCAATGAGTCGCCTAGGCAAGCCTGAGCTCGAGATCCTCCCCCACGTCTCCGCCCCGAGGCCTACGAAAGTACTCCGCATGCTCGAAATCCCCCCAACCATTTGGCCCTCACGTACCATGCATCATCGTGAGCTTCGCCGCCCACACCATCGAGCTTGTCCAGCCATATCCCAGAACATTATCCCACGATTATTCTCGCTTCGTTGCCCACGTTTTTCCCACCAATGAGGCCTTGGCAGTAGGGGTGCCGAGGCTGGCCGTCTGGCCCGCTCGTTTTTAACAGCCGACGATCGTGTCGTCGATCACGCTGCGCAATGTGTCCGCCTAGGCAAGCATGAGCGTCGAGATCCAACCCCACGTCTGCCGCCCCGAGGGCCTACGAAGAAGCACTCTGCATGCTCAAAATCCCCCCAACAATTTGGCCCTCACGTGCCATGCATCATCGTGAGCTTACCCGCCCACACCATCGAGCTTGTCTAGCCATATCCCAGCACATTATCCCACGATTATTCTCGCTTCGTTGCCCACGTTTTTCCCGCCAATGAGGCCTTGGCAGTAGGGGTGCCGAGGCTAGCCGTATGGCTCACTTGTTTCTAACGGCCGACGATCGTGTCGTTGATCGCGCTGTGCAATGAGTCCGCCTAGGCAAGCATGAGCGTCGAGATCCAACCCCACGTCTGCCGCCCCGAGGGCCTACGACGAAGGACTCCGCATGCTCGAAATACCCCCAACAATTTGGCCCTCACGTAGCATGCATCATCGTGAGCTTCGCCGCCCACACCATCGAGCTTGTCTAGCCATATCCCAGCACATTATCCCACGATTATTCTCGCTTCGTTGCCCACGTTTTTCACACCAATGAGGCCTTGGCAGTAGAGGTGCCGAGGCTGGCCGTCTGGCTCGCTCGTTTTTAACGGCCGACGATCGTGTCGTCGATCGCGCTGCATAATGAGTCCGCCTAGGCAAGCATGAGCGTCGAGATCCAACCCCACGTTTGCCGCCTCAAGGGCCTGCGAGGAAGCTCTACCCATTGTCGAAATACCCCCAACCATTTGGCTCTCGTGTAGCATGCATCATCGTTAGCTTCGCCGCCCACACCATCGAGCTTGTCTAGCAAAATCCCAGCACATTATCCTAGGATTATTCTCGGTTCGTTGCCCACGTTTTTCCCACCAATGAGGCCTTGGCAGTAGGGGTGCCGAGGCTGGCTGTGTGGCTCGCTCGTTTCTAACGGCCGACGATCGTGTTGTCGATCGCGCTGCGCAATGAGTCCGCCTAGGCAAGCATGAGCGTCGAGATCCAACCCCACGTCTGCCGCCCCGAGGGCCTCGGACGAAGCACTCCGCATGCTCCAAATCCCCCCAACAATTTGGCACTCACGTAGCATGCATCAACATGAGCTTCGCCGCCCACACCATCGAGCTTGTCTAGCCATATCCCAGCACATTATCCCACGATTATTCTCGCTTCGTTGCCCACGTTTTTCCCACCAATGAGGCCTTGGCAGTAGGGGTGCCGAGGCTGGCGTCTGGCTCGCTCGTTTTTAACGGCCGACGATCGTGTCGTCGATCGCGTTGCGCAATGAGTCCACCTAGGCAAGCATGAGCGTCAAGATCCAACCCCACATCTGCCGCCTCAAGGGCCTGCGAGGAAGCACTACGCATTCTCGAAATCCCCCTAACCATTTGGCTCTCGTGTAGCATGCATCATCGTTAGCTTCGCCGCCCACACCATCGAGCTAGTCTAGCCAAATTCCAGCACATTATCCCACAATTATGCTCGCTTCGTTGCCCGCATTTTTTCCACCAATGAGGCCTTGGCAGTAGGGGTGCCGAGGCTGGCTGTGTGGCTCGCTCGTTTCTAACAGCCGACGATCGTGTCGTCGATCGCGCTGCGCAATGAGTCCGCCTAGGCAAGCATGAGCGTCGAGATCCAACCCCACGTCTGCCGCCTCAAGGGCCTGCGAGGAAGCACTACGCATTCTCGAAATCCCCCTAACCATTTGGCTCTCATGTAGCATGCATCATCGTTAGCTTCGCCGCCCACACCATCGAGCTTGTTTAGCCAAATCCCAGCACATTATCCCATGATTATTCTCGCTTCGTTGCCCGCATTTTTCCCACCAATGAGGCCTTGGCAATGAAGGTGCCGAGGCTGGCCGTGTGGCTCGCTCGTTTCTAACGGCCGACGATCGTGTCGTCGATCGCGCTCCGCAATGAGTCCGCCTAGGCAAGCATGAGCGTCGAGATCCAACCCCACGTCTGTCGCCCCGAGGGCCTACGACGAAGCACTCCGCATGCTCGAAATCCCCCCAACAATTTGGCCCTCACGTAGCATGCATCATCGTGAGCTTCGCCGCCCACACCATCGAGCTTGTCTAGCCATATCCCAGCACATTATCCCACGATTATTCTCGCTTCGTTGCCACTGTTTTTCCCGACAATGAGCCGTTGCAGTAGGGTGCCGAGGCTGGCCGTCTGGCTCGGCGCTCGTTTTTAACCACCGACGATCGTGTTCGTCGATCAGCTTGCGCAATGATCCGCCTAGGCAAGCATGAGCGTCGAGACCAACCTCCCCGCTGTCGCCCCCCGAGGGCATACGACGAAAGCACTCCGATGCTTCGAATCCCCCCAACAATTTGGCCCTCACGTAGCATGCATCATCGTGAGCTTCGGCCGCCCACAACCATCGAGCTTGTCTAGCCATATCCCAGCACATTATCCCACGATTATTCTCGCATTCGTTGCCCACTTTTTTTTCCACCAATGGGCCTTGGCAGTAGGGGTGCCGATGCTGGCCGTCTGCTTCGCATCGTTTTTTAACAGCCGACGATCGTGTCGTCGATCACGCTTCGCAATGAGTCCGCCTAGGCAAGCATTAGCGTCGAGATCCAACCCCACGTCTGCCGCCCCGAGGGCCTACGACAAAGCACTCCGCATGCTCGAAATCCCCCCAACAATTTGGCCCTCACGTACCATGCATCATCGTGAGCTTCGCCGCCCACACCATCGAGCTTGTCTAGCCATATCCCAGCACATTATCCCACGATTATTCTCGCTTCGTTGCCCACGTTTTTCCCGTCAATGAGGCCTTGGCAGTAGGGGTGCCGAGGCTAGCCGTATGGCTCACTTGTTTCTAACGGCCGACGATCGTGTCGTCGATCGCGCTGTGCAATGAGTCCGCCTAGGCAAGCATGAGCGTCGAGATCCAACCCCACGTCTGCCGCCCTGAGGGCCTACGACGAAGGACTCCGCATGCTCGAAATCCCCCCAACAATTTGGCCCTCACGTAGCATGCATCATTGTGAGCTTCGCCGCCCACACCATCGAGCTTGTCTAGCCATATCCCAGCAAATTATCCCACGATTATTCTCGCTTCGTTGCCCACGTTTTTCCCACCAATGAGGCCTTGGCAGTAGGGGTGCCGAGGCTGGCCGTCTGGCTCGCTCGTTTTTAACGGCCGACGATCGTGTCGTCGATCGCGCTGCGCAATAAGTCCGCCTAGGCAAGCATGAGCGTCGAGATCCAACCCCACGTCTGCCGCCTCAAGGGCCTGCGAGGAAGCACTACGCATTCTCAAAATCCCCCTAACCATTTGGCTCTCGTGTAGCATGCATCATCGTTAGCTTCGCCGCCCACACCATCGAGCTTGTCTAGCCAAATCCCAGCACATTATCCCACAATTATGCTCGCTTCGTTGCCCGAATTTTTCCCACCAATGAGGCCTTGGCAGTAGGGGTACCGAGGCTGGCTGTTTGGCTCGCTCGTTTCTAACAGCCGACGATCGTGTCGTCGATCGCGCTGCGCAATGAGTCCGCCTAGGCAAGCATGAGCGTCAGGATCCAACCCCACATCTGCCGCCTCAAGGGCCTGCGAGGAAGCACTACGCATTCTCGAAATCCCCCTAACCATTTGGCTCTCATGTAGCATGCATCATCGTTAGCTTTGCCGCCCACACCATCGAGCTTGTCTAGCCAAATCCCAGCACATTATCCCATGATTATTCTCGCTTCGTTGCCCACGTTTTTCCCACCAATGAGGCCTTGGCAATGGAGGTGCCGAGGCTGGCCGTGTGGCTCGCTCGTTTCTAACGGCCGACGATCCTGTCGTCGATCGCGCTCCGCAATGAGTACGCCTAGGCAAGCATGAGCGTTGAGATCCAACCCCACGTCTGCCGCCCCGAGGGCCTACGACGAAGCACTCCGCATGCTCGAAATCCGCCCAACAATTTGGCCATCACGTAGCATGCATCATCGTGAGCTTCGCCGCCCACACCGTCGAGCTTGTCTAGCAATATCCCAGCACATTATCCCACGATTATTCTCGCTTCGT
>JAJFZO010000238.1:10000-18417 GCA_021397835.1 Moringa oleifera
TGAAGTAAGTGTTTGCTACGTTGTCTGTCACCACTGTGAACTTCGTACCCAGCAGGTAGTGCCTCCACACATCCAAGCAATGCACCACTGCAGTCATTTCTTTCTCATGAACCGAATACCTCTGCTCCGCATCCTTTAACTTCCGACTCTCGAAAGCAATGGGGTGCCCCTCTTGCACCAAGACCCCTCCAATGGCCCTATCCGAAGCATCAGTTTGTACCTCAAAAGGTTTCTCGAAATCTGGCAAGGCCAGAATGGGCTTTGAAGACACTGCTGCCTTTAGCTTCTCGAAAGCATCCTGACAAGCATCCGTCCAGCACCACACTTGCTCCTTCTTGAGCAGATCCGTCAAAGGGTTTACCTTCTTTGAGTACCCTTTGATGAATTTCCGATAGTAGTTGGCTAACCCAAGGAACGATCGCAAGTCAGAGATCTTCCTTGGCGTAGGCCAATCTACAATGGCCTCTACCTTTCGATCATCCATTCTGATTCGGCCCTTGCTGACCCAATGCCCCAAGAAATTCACTTCTTGACGGCAAAATTCGCACTTCTCTTTCTTGACATAGAGCTTGTATTTTCTTAACTTAGAAAAGACAGCCCTTAAGTGATTCACATGCTCAACTAGTGATTCACTATATACCACAATGTCATCCAAGTAGACAACCACAAATTCATCCAAGAATTCATATAGCACATCGTTCATCAAATTGCAAAATGTGGCAGGAGCATTTGTTAAGCCAAAAGGCATCACGAGAAATTCATAAGACCCGTACCTGGTCACACATGTTGTCTTTGGCTCGTCCCCTGCCTTGATCCTTACTTGCCAATACCCAGATCGCAAGTCCAGCTTTGTGAAGTAGGATGCTTTGGACAATCGATCAAACAAGTCAGCCACATTCGGGACAGGATACTTGTTCTTCACTGTTACCTTGTTCAGTGCTCGATAGTCCACACACATCCTCAAGGATCCATCTTGCTTCTTTTGAAACAGCACCGGTGCACCATAAGGAGCCTTTGAAGGTTGAATGAGGCCTGCTTGCAACAGTTCATCGAGTTGCTTCCTCAACTCAACCAACTCTAATGGAGACATTCTGTAAGGAGCTTTAGCCGGTGGTCTAGCTCCTGGTTCCAACTCAATTTCATGGTCAATTGCCCTCCTTGGTGGCAATTCTTTTGGTAACTCCGGGGGCATGGTGTCGGAGAAATCTTCCAAGACTTCCATCACCATGTCGGGTACTTCGACCCGCTGATCAGGCTTGATCTCAATCAAGGCAGCCACGTATGCTTGATCGCCCCTCTTTATCCCACTTTTGAATTGCTTGGCAGATTGCAATTCAATTCTTTTGTCTCTTGCTTGTTGACTACTCTCCATGGCAGCAACGAAGCATGAATTTCCCTCATCGCCTATGAGCATCCCTCGAAGGTGTGGAATCACCAACACTTTGGCCAAGGCCAAAAACTCGATCCCCAATATCAAGTCGAAGTCATCGAGGGGTACCACAGTTAGGTTGCACTGCCCTAACCATTTGTCTACCTTCAAGTTGCACACCGCTGAGCCTAAGATAGGCTTCGCCTCCGAATTCACCGCTTTCAGCTTGGTGGAATTTTTCACAACGGTCAAACCCAACGAACCCGCCACACGTTGTGCCACAAAGTTATTGGTAGCACCCGTGTCTACCATAGCTTGCACAGCTTTCCCATTGACTTGCACCATCACGTACATCAAGCCTTTGTATTGGACTTGACTGCCCGCCGTGATCGCATTCAATAGTTGGAGGGGGTTCACCCGTGATGGCCCTCCATTCGAGTTCTCCTCCTCCTCTTGCGCTATCAAAGCATTTAGTTTCTCCCGCTTTGGGCACTCTCTAGCCATGTGTGGTCCGCCACAAATGAAGCATCCCGTAGGATTCTTCCCTTTGTCTTGTGAAGGGGACTTGTCGCCACCCTTCCGATTCCCACCGTTGTCTCTCTTACCACCATTAGGCTTCTTGCCATCCTTTTGGCCAAAAGTCTTCTGGTTTTTCTTTCCGCCATCGTTTTTCTTCTTCCCACCTTGTGAATTGGATGCATCAGTGTACTTGTAATCCACAAGCTTCTCCGCAGCGGCAATTGCACTTGGCAAGTCTCCCACAGCTTGCCTTCGTAATTCAGCCTGCGCCCAAGGCTGTAACCCAGATAAGAAATTGAACATCTTATCCTCTTCTGACATATTTTTGATGTCCAGTAGCAGGGAGCTAAACTCCTTCACGTACTCCCGCACCGAACCTGAGTGCTTGAGCTTTTTGAGGGATTCCCTTGCAACCCAAGCAGTGTTGCAAGGAAGGAATTGATCCTTCAATTCCTTTTTCAACACCTCCCACGTCTCGATCTTTGGCCTCCCTGCACTAGCGTCGTCCTCCATTCGAGTTCGCCACCAGAGTTTTGCATCTCCTTGCAAATACATGCTGGTGATCGTCACCCGCTCTTCCTCTGGGATTCGGGCAGCTTTGAAATACTGCTCAATATCCCACAGAAAGTTCTCAAGCTCCTTGGAGTTCCGACTACCATCGAAGGACTTTGGGTCGGGGACTTTGATTTTGGATGGGCCACCTTCCCCGTGCTTTAAGAGGTTCATCACTGCCCTCTTTAGCAAGGTGAGCTCATCTCTCAAATCTCTTTCCCCTTCCCTCACCGTGTCTGTCAAAGATACAATATCTTCCATGACAGATGCGAAGCGAACATCCACGTCCCTTCGTATTTCCACCAACACGTTCTGGGCCACCCTCAGCTGCTCTGTATGTTGTTCAGTTTGAACAGCAAGACTTACAGCATCATCTGCTTGAGGAGCACCCACGAAATCCTCCAGATGGGTCAGCCTTTCCCTTATCTCGTTCATCGCAACTAACCACAGTTGCAAACACAACGAGGCTCTGATACCAAATTGTCACACGGTTGAGCTCTATGCTCGAATTTTCACCGAGTGATGGCACGAGTAACACCCAACTCGTCAGCCAATCCGCCACGAATGCCCTCAATCTCAAGTGAGCTTTATGCTGGAGGCACACACCCACGCACACAAGAGAAAATGAAAGAGAGACACAAGTGTTTACGGGAACCAATCCCAACCTTTTTCACCAACGAATAAGGATTTACACTCTAACGCAGCAGGACATCACATCCTTGATGACTCTGCCTCTGGGTTTATATAGCCTACAAAACTTGGCAGTTGACACCCCCAACTGCCCTAGGGTAATGGGGTTTCATCCCCACAAAACCAGCCCCACATGCAGCTTTGACTCCAGCCCCTTGCGACAAGTGTCCCACTCCTTGCAAGTGCTTGGTAACCACTGGTAACTGCTGGTAACTGCTGGTAACTGCTGGTAACCACTGGTAACTGCTGTCAACTGCTGCAAACTGCTGGAAACTGCTGCCAGCTTCATGGGCTAAGCCCACCAAGTGCACACCAAGTGCCTTGTGCTCATTTGCGTGCCCGGTAAGGTGCTAACGCGAGCCCGTGTCTGTTTTTCTGCCAGTGTTCTGCTCACTCGCTGCCCAGGTGCCCTGCACCATGTCCAGTCCTCATGAGCCATCTCTTTATGACTCACGCATCAAGGACTTGACCGATAGCCATCGCGAGTGGGCTGCTCCCGTGAGCAGGCCCAAGCAGGTGTCAACACTCGCTTGTGATGCTTCCCATGGCATCACTTGGGCTGGGGCCCCGATGAGCATCCCATGTCTTCATCGTGCCACCACGCCACTCATAGGTAAGGGGCTTACAGTAGGCAACTATCCTACCATCGAAAGTTGATAGGGCAGAAATTTGAATGATGCGTCGCCGGCACGATGGCCTTGCGATCCGTCGAGTTATCATGAATCATCAGAGCAACGGGCGAAGCCCGCGTCGACCTTTTATCTAATAAATGCGCCCCTTCCAGAAATCGGGGTTTGTTGCACGTATTAGCTCTAGAATTACTACGGTTATCCGAGTAGTAGGTACCATCAAACAAACTATAACTGATTTAATGAGCCATTCGCAGTTTCACAGTCTGAATTAGTTCATACTTACACATGCATGGCTTAATCTTTGAGACAAGCATATGACTACTGGCAGGATCAACCAGGTAGCATCCTTCGAGACGCCGCGCCAACAAAGACCAAAGCGTGCCGCAAGGCTCGCTAAGGCCAAAGCTGTCGAAGTCGTCATTCAAAATCGATGGGACGTGGGACAAATGCTTTCGCTTGGACAGGCAGAGGCCGAGGCCACTGCTGTCGCAATACTTTTCGCACCCGAGGGGACAACCGATCTCTCGTGTGCCAAAGCAGCCGCATGCCAAAGCAGGCCGCACTTGGAGCACGAGGCCCGGCTTAGGTTTCCACCCATGCCCATAAGGGACATGGTGCAAAGACAGCTGACTCGGATCATCAAATTCCATTTGTGGAGGCACGCGACATAGGGTCCGATGTCACCCACGAAACGCCAACGTATGGCTCAGGGTCGAGCTTGAAGCGACGTGCTAGTCGACAGTTCGATGCAAGAGCATGGAGCCTGCCAACGCGCACGACTAATCACCACTCACACGCCGCACGTACAAATGGGCAGCAACAGCACCAAACGAGCTGCAAGCCGACGAGCGAAAGGACCATCGATCATGCAGGTCATCGAGTGCCGCCACACCCAAGCCGCTAAGCGCGAAATTGTTTCAATAGTAAGGGACAAGGGACCACCGATGAGGCCTTGGCAGCAGGGGTGTCAAGCCGTGCCCAGGCTGGCCGTGTGGCTCGCTCATTGCTAACGGCCGACGATCGTGTCGTCGATCGCGCTGCGCAACGAGTCCGCCTAGGCAAGCCTGGGCGTCGGGAATCCAGCCCCGCGTCCGCCGCCTCGAGGGCCTGCGACGAAGCACTCCGCATGCTCGAAATCCCCCCAACGATTTGGCCCTCGCGTAGCATGCATCATCGTTAGCTTCGCCGCCCACACCATCGAGATTGTCTAGCGACATCCCAGCTCATTATCCCACGTTTTTCCCACCGATGAGGCCTTGGCAGCAGGGGTGTCACGCCTTGCCCAGGCTGGCCGTGTGGCTCGCTCATTGCTAACGGCCGACGATCGTGTCGTCGATCGCGCTGCGCAACGAGTCCGCCTAGGCAAGCCTGGGCGTCGGGATCCAGCCCCGCGTCCGCCGCCTCGAGGGCCTGCGACGAAGCACTCCGCATGCTCGAAATCCCCCCAACGATTTGGCCCTCGCGTAGCATGCATCATCGTTAGCTTCCCCGCCCACACCATCGAGTTTGTCTAGCGACATCCCAGCTCATTATCCCACGGTTTCCCTCGTTTCGTTGCCCGCGTTTTTCCCACCGATGAGGCCTTGGCAGCAGGGGTGTCACGCCTTGCCCAGGCTGGCCGTGTGGCTCGCTCCTTGCTAACGGCCGACGATCGTGTCGTCGATCGCGCTGCGCAACGAGTCCGCCTAGGCAAGCCTGGGCGTCGGGATCCAGCCCCGCGTCCGCCGCCTCGAGGGCCTGCGACGAAGCACTCCGCATGCTCAAAATCCCCCAACGATTTGGCCCTCGCGTAGCATCCATCATCGTTAGCTTCGCCGCCCACACCATCGAGCTTGTGTAGCCACATCCCAGCTCATTATCCCACGATTTTTCTCATTTCGTTGCCCACAATTTAGCGGATTTCGTTTCCCACATTTTCCCCACTTCGTTGGCTACTGATTGGGCGTCCCACACTCTTCGGCCGACGTCGCCGGCCGCCTGCCTGCCTGCGGTGGTGGCCGCCACAGCCACGCACCACCGGCTGGATGGGCAAGGCAGCAAGCCGCCCTGCCCATGCCATGCGCGCTGGGTTGCCCAAGCCCAGCGCCTGCCCACGTGGGATGGGCAGGGGGGGAGGCACGCATGGCCTGTTGGCTCCCAGCAAGCTGAGAGACCCACCTCCTCCCTAAAGAGTCTTAAATGAAATTTCACTTCCGGCAGGAGGAAACATCAATATGTCTGAGCCGTCATAATGGGTCTAAAAAATTATTTACTTGGAATTTTGAGCTGAAATTTTGTACATAAATGGAGAATAATCATATCTACCACCAGAAAAAATTTTAGAATTTTCTGGGCACACAATTTTTTTTAATGAATTTTTTACAGCCGAAAATTGAAAAAATCATCAAAAATAGCCCGTGAGTCGAAATGATGCCAAACTTCAGGGGCAGACTCCTCATGAATTACACGAATTATTTGAGTCATTTCGGGACCAATTCCATAATGAAAAGACGGACAATTCACAACAATTTCGCAACTGGGCATTGCTGCCAGCAGGCTGGGGCAGCTGTGCCTCTGCCTGGCCCATGGTGCATGCTGGCTGCCCTGTCCAGCGCACCTCCAGCCACCCCATGGCAGCCCTCAGGGTCCATCAAAGCCAGGGGCCACGGCCAAGGCCAGCTTGCCCACGAAATCGACACCCACAGCACGTGCCGAGCCTCACAGCGTGCTCGCGGCTGGCTCGCGTGGGGCGCCCCTGGCAAGGCTGGCGCCGTGCCTTCTGGCCACTGCTGTGGTGCAACCCATGGCTCTGCCACGCTGGGCATTCAGTCGAGTGTTCTCTAGGGACGTGTGGGCTGGCTTCGCGATGGGCCGCCCGCGGCCTGCCTGGCGCAAAAATGCTTGTACGCACCACCTGCTTACCGCACGCGGGCGGGCAGCCCATGCCGTGCCTGCTGGGGGCTGCCTGGGCGAGCCACCCGCGCCCAGTCTCCGTGCGACGCGTCCCCCCTGGCTCGCACGCTGGGCAGTCAGTCGAGGGACAGGGACGTCGGGGCTGGCTCGCGATGGGCGCCCGCGGCCTGCCTGGCGCGCACACTGCTGCCGCACGCTGGGCGGGCAGCCCATGCCGTGCCTGCTGGGGGCTGCCTGGGCGAGCCACCCGCGCCCAGGCTCCGTGCGACGCGGCCCCCTGGCCTGGCACGCTGGGCATTCAGTCGAGGGGGCAGGGACGTGGGGGCTGTGCTCGCGATGGGCGCCCGCGGCCTGACTGGCGCGCCCACTGCTGCCGCACGCTGGGCGGGCAGCCCATGCCGTGCCTGCTGGGGGCTGCCTGGGCGAGCCACCCGCGCCCAGGCTCAGTGCGACTCGGCCCCCCTGGCTCGCACGCTGGGCAGTCAGTCGAGGGACAGGGACGTTGGGCTGGCACGCGATGGGCGCCCGCGGCCTGGCTGGCGCGCCCACCGCTGCCGCACGCTGGGCGAGCAGCCCATGCCGTGCCTGCTGGGGGCTGCCTGGGCGGGCCACCCGCGCCATGCTCCGTGCGACGCGCGGCCACCCTTGCTCGCACGCTGGGCATTGCAGTCGAGGAACAGGAACGTGGGGGCTGTCCGCACCTGGGCACTGTTTGGCCCATGCGTGCCTGGCTGGGGGCTGCCTGGGCGTGCCATCCGTGCCAGGGTCAGTGCGACTACGGTGCCCCCTTGGCTCGCACGCTGTGCTGTCAGTCCGAGGGACAGGGACGTGGGGCTGTCTCGCGATGGCGCCCGCGGGCCTGGCTGTCCGCGCAGCCACCGCTGCCGCACGCTGGCGAGCTAGCCCATGCCGTGCCTGCTTGGGGGCCTGCCTGGGCGATCCACCCGCGCCCAGGCGCCGTGCGACGCGGCCCCCCTGGCTCGCACGCTGGGCAGTCAGTTCGAGGGACAGGAACGTGGGGGCTGCCGCACGCTGGGGCCTTGGCCCATGCCGTGCCTGCTGGGGGCTGCCTGGGCGTGCCCCCCGCGCCCAGGCTCAGTGCGACGCGGCGCACCCTGGCTCGCACGCTGGGCAGTCAGTCGAGGGACAGGGACGTGGGGGCTGGCTCGCGATGGGCGCCCGCGTCCTGGTTGGCGCGCCCACAGCTGCCGCACGCTGGGCGAGCAGCCCATGCCGTGCCCGCGGGGGGCTGCCTGGGCGTGCCACCCGCGCCCAGGCTCAGTGCGACGCGGCGCCCCCGGCTCGCACGCTGGGCAGTCAGTCGAGGGACAGGGACAGTGGGGCTGGCACGCGATGGGCGCCCGCGGCCTGGCTGGCGCGCCCAACGTCTCGCCGAATGCACGCTGGGTCGGACGGGCAGCCCATGCCGTGCCTGCGGGGGGCTGCCTTGGCGTAGCCACCCCGCGGCCCAGGCTCAGTGCGGGAAACGACGCGGCCCCCTGGCTCGCAAGCTGGGCAGTCAGTCGAGGGACAAGGACGATGGGGCTGGCTCGCGACGGGCGCCCGCGGCCTGGCTGGCGCGCCCACCGCTGCCGCACGCTGGGCGAGCAGCCCATGCCGTGCCTGCTGGCGGCTGCCTGGGCGAGCCACCCTCGCCCAGGCTCCGTGCGACGCGGCCCCCCTGGCTCGCACGCTGGGCAGTCAGTCGAGGGACAGGGACGTGGGGGCTGGCTCGCGATGGGCGCCCGCGGCCTGCCTGGCGC
>JAJFZO010000417.1:0-2500 GCA_021397835.1 Moringa oleifera
GCACTTAGTCGAGGGATAGCGACGAGGGGGCTGGCTCACTATGGGCTCCTGTGGCCTGGCTGGCGCGCCCACCGCTGCCGCACGCTGGGCACTTGGCCAATGGCCAGGCCTGCTGGGGGCTGCCTGGCCATGCCTCTTGTGCCCTTGGCCTGTGCGACGAGGCTCCCCTGGCTCGCTCGCTGGGCACTAAGTCGAGGGACGGGGACGAGGGGGCTGGCTCACAATGGGCTCCTGTGGCCTGGCTAGCACGGCCACCGCTGCCGCACGCTGGGCACTTGGTCGAGGGACAGGGACGAGGGGGCTGGCTCACGATGGTCCCCTGTGGCCTGGCTGGCGCGCCCACCGCTGCCGCACGCTGGGCACTTGGCATGCCGTGCCTGGCTGGGGGCTGCCTGGCCATGGCTCTTGTGCCTGGGTCTTTGCGACGAGCTCCCCTTGCTCGCCTCGCTGGGCACTAGTCGAGGGACCGGGACGAGGGGCTGGCTCACATCGGGCTCCTGGTGGCCTGGCTGACACGGCCACCGATGCCAGCACGCTGGGAAACATTGGTCGAAGGACCAGGACGAGGGGGCTGGCTCACGACTGGCCCTCCTGTGGCCTGGGCTGGCGCGCCCACCGCTGCCGCACGCTGGGCCAACTTTGGCCCACGGCCGTGCCTGCTGGGGCTGCCTGGGCATGCCTCCCATGTGCCAGGGTCCATGCGAACGTGGCTTCTCCTGGCTCGCTTCGCTGGGCACTTTAAGTCGGGTACAGGGACGAGGGGGCTGGCTCGCGATGGGCGCCCGTGGCCTGGCTGGCGCGCCCACCGCTGCCGCACGCTGGGCACTTGGCCCATGCCGTGCCTGCTGGGGGCTGCCTGGCATGCCTCCCGTGCCCAGGGTCCATGCGACGTGGCTCTCCTGCCTCGCTCGCTGGGCACTTAGTCGAGGGACAGGGACGAGGGGGCTGGCTCGCGATGGGCGCCCGTGGCCTGGCTGGCGCGCCCACCGCTGCCGCACGCTGGGCACTTGGCCCATGCCGTGCCTGCTGGGGGCTGCCTGGGCATGCCTGCCGTGCCCAGGGTCCATGCGACGTGGCTCTCCTGGCTCGCTCGCTGGGCACTTAGTCGAGGGACAGGGCCGAGGGGGCTGGCTCACGATGGGCTACTGTGGCCTGGCTGGCCCGGCCACCGCTGCCGCACGCTGGGCACTTGGCCCATGCCGTGCCTACTGGGGGCTGCCTGGGCATGCCTCCCGTGCCCTGGGTCTGTGCGACGAGGCTCCCCTGGCTCGCTCGCTGGGCACTTAGTCGAGGGACAGGGACGAGGGGGCTGGCTCACATCGGGCTCCTGTGGCCTGGCTGACACGGCCACCACTGCCGCACGCTGGAAACTTGGTCGAGGGACAGGGACGAGGGGGCTGGCGCACGATGGGCTCCTGTGGCCTGGCTGGCGCGCCCACCGCTGCCGCACGCTGGGCACTTGGCCCACGCCGTGCCTGCTGGGGGCTGCCTGGGCATGCCTCCCGTGGCCAGGGTCCATGCGCCGTGGCTCTCCTGGCTCGCTCGCTGGGCACTTAGTCGAGGGACAGGGACGAGGGGGCTGGCTCGCGATGGGCGCCCGTGGCCTGGCTGGCGCGCCCACCGCTGCCGCACGCTGGGCACTTGGCCCATGCCGTGCCTGCTGGGGGCTGCCTGGTCATGCCTCCCGTGCCCAGGTCCATGAAGCGACGTGCTCTCTTGCTTCGCTCGCTGGGCACTTAGTCGAGGGACAGGGACGAGGGGGCTGCTCGCGATGGGCGCCCGTGGCCTCGCTGGCGCGTCCACCTCTGCCGCATGCTGGGCACTTGGCCCATGCCGCGCCTGCTGGGGGCTGACTGGGCATACCTCCCGTGCCCAGGTCCATACGATGCGGCTCCACTGGCTCGCTCGCAGGGCACTTAGTCGAGGGACAGGGACGAGGGGGCTGGCTCGTGATGGGCGCCTGTGGCCTGGCTGACGCGCCCACCGCTGCCGCACGCTGGGAACATGGCCCATTCCATGTCTTCTGGGGGCTGCCTGGGCTGCCTCGCATGCCCAGGGTCCGTGCGACGTGGTTACCCTGGCTCGCTCGCTTGGCACTTAGTCGAGGGACAGGGACGAGCGGGCTGGCTCGCGATGGGCGGCTGTGGCCTTGCTGGCCGCGCCCACCGCTGCCGCACGGCTGGGCACTGTGGCACATGCCGTGCCTGCTGGGGGCTGCTGGGCATGCCTCCGTGCCCAGGGTCCCATGGCACTGGCTCTCCTGGCTCGCATCTGCTGGGCATTTAGTCTGGGAACAGGGACGAGGGGGGCTGGCTCGCGATGGGCGCCGGTGGCCTGGCTGGCGCGCGCCCACGCGCTGCCCCCGCAAACGCTGGGCACTTTGGCCCATGCGTTGCCTGCTGGGGCTGCCTGGGCATGCCTCCCGTGCCCAGTGTCCATTGCGACGTGGCTCTCGCTGGCTCGCTGGGTCGCTGGCACTTAGTCGAGGGAAGGGACGAGG
>JAJFZO010000451.1:5000-12500 GCA_021397835.1 Moringa oleifera
TTTTACATAAATGGAGAATAATCATATCTACCACCAGAAAAAATTTCAGAATTTTCTGGGCACAAAATTTTTTTTAATGAATTTTTTACAGCCGAAAATTGAAAAATCATCAAAAATAGCCCGTGAGTCGAAATGATCCCAAACTTCAGGGGCAGACTCCTCATGAATTACACGAATTATTTGAGTCATTTCGGGACCAATTCCATGATGAAAAGACGGACAATTCACAACAATTTCGCAACTGGGCATTGCGGCCAGCAGGCTGGGGCAGCTGTGGCTCTGCCTGGCCCATGGTGCATGCTGGCTGCCCTGTCCAGCGCACCTCCAGCCACCCCATGGCAGCCCTCAGGGTCCATCAAAGCCAGGGGCCACGGCCAAGGCCAGCTTGCCCACGAAAGCGACACCCACAGCACGTGCCGAGCCTCACAGCGTGCTCGCGGCTGGCTCGCGTGGGGCGCCCCTGGCAAGGCTGGCGCCGTGCCTGCTGGCCACGGCTGGGGCCCCCCTGGCTCGCACGCTGGGCAGTCAGTCGAGGGACAGGGACGTGGGGGCTGGCTCGCGATGGGCGCCAGCGGCCTGCCTGGCGCGCCCACCGCTGCCGCACGCAGGGCGGGCAACCATGCCGTGCCTGCTGGGGGCTGCCTGGGCGAGCCACCCGCGCCCAGGCTCCGTGCGACGCGGCCCCCCTGGCTCGCACGCTGGGCAGTCAGTCGAGGGACAGGGACGTGGGGGCTGGCTCGCGATGGGCGCCCGCGGCCTGCCTGGCGCGCCCACTGCTGCCGCACGGCTGGCTGGCAGCCCTGCCTGCCTGCTTGGGGCTGCCTGGGCGATCCCCCCGCGCCCCAGGCTTCAGTGCGACGCGGCCCCCCTGGCTCGCACGCTGGGCGGGCAGTCGAGGGGCAGGGACTTGGGGGCTGGCTCGCGATGGGCGCCCGCGGCCTGCCTGGCGCGCCCACCGCTGCCGCACGCTGGGCGGGCAACCCATGCCGTGCCTGCTCGGGGCTGCCTGGGCGAGCCACCCGCGCCCAGGCTCCGTGCGACGCGGCCCCCCTGGCTCGCACGCTGGGCAGTCAGTCGAGGGACAGGGACGTGGGGGCTGGCTCGCGATGGGCGCCCGCGGCCTGCATGGCGCGCCCACCGCTGCCGCACGCAGGGCGGGCAACCCATGCCGTGCCTGCTGGGGGCTGCCTGGGCGAGCCACCCGCGCCCAGGCTCCGTGCGACGCGGCCCCCCAGGCTCGCACGCTGGGCAGTCAGTCGAGGGACAGGGACGTGGGGGCTGGCTCGCGATGGGCGCCCGCGGCCTGCCTGGCGCGCCCACCGCTGCCGCATGCAGGGCGGGCAACCCATGCCGTGCATGCTGGGGGCTGCTGGGCGAGCCACCGCAGCCCAGGCTCCGTGCGACGCGGCCCCCCTGGCTCGCACGCTGGGCAGTCAGTCGAGGGACAGGGACGTCGGGCTGGCACGCGATGGGCGCCCGCGGCCTGGCTGGCGCGCCCACCGCTGCCGCACGCTGGGCGGGCAGCCCATGCCGTGCCTGCTGGCGGCTGCCTGGGCGAGCCACCCGCGCCCAGGATCCGTGCGACGCGGCCCCCCTGGCTCGCACGCTGGGCAGTCAGTCGAGGGACAGGGCCGTGGGGGCTGGCTCGCGATGGGCGCCCGCGGCCTGCCTGGCGCGCCCACTGCTGCCGCACGCTGGGCGGGCAGCCCATGCCGTGCCTGCTGGGGGCTGCCTGGGCGTGCCACCCGCGCCCAGGCTGCGTGCGACGCGGCCACCCCCCCTGGCTGGCACGCTGGGCAGTCAGTCGAGGGGCAGGGACGTGGGGGCTGGCTCGCGATGGGCGCCCGCGGCCTGCCTGGCGCGCCCACCGCTGCCGCACGCAGGGCGGGCAACCAATGCCGTGCCTGCTGGGGGCTGCCTGGGCGAGCCACCCGCGCCCAGGCTCCGTGCGACGCGGCCCCCCTGGCTCGCACGCTGGGCAGTCAGTCGAGGGACAGGGACGTGGGCTGGCACGCGATGGGCGCCCGCGGCCTGGCTGGCGCGCCCACCGCTGCCGCACGCTGGGCGAGCAGCCCATGCCGTGCCTGCTGGCGGCTGCCTGGCGAGCCACCCGCGCCCAGGCTCCGTGCGACGCGGCCCCCCTGGCTCGCACGCTGGGCAGTCAGTCGAGGGACAGGGACGTGGGGGCTGGCTCGCGAGGGCCGCGGGTGCTGCCGCACGCTGGGCGGGCAGCCCATGCCGTGCCTGCTGGGGGCTGCCTGGGCGAGCCACCCGCGCACAGGCTCAGTGCGACGCGGCCCCCCTGGCTCGCACGCTGGGCAGTCAGTCGAGGGACAGGGACGTGGGGGCTGGCTCGCGATGGGCGCCCGCGGCCTGGCTGGCGCGCCCACCGCTGCCGCACGCTGGGCGAGCAGCCCATGCCGTGCCTGCTGGGGGCTGCCGGGGCGAGCCACCCGCGCCCAGGCTCCGTGCGACGCGGCCCCCCTGGCTCGCACGCTGGGCAGTCAGTCGAGGGACAGGGGCGTCGGGCTGGCACGCGATGGGCGCCCGCGGCCTGGCTGGCGCGCCCACCGCTGCCGCACGCTGGGCGAGCAGCCCATGCCGTGCCTGCTGGCGGCTGCCTGGGCGAGCCACCCGCGCCCAGGCTCCGTGCGAAGCGGCCCCCCTGGCTCGCACGCTGGGCAGTCAGTCGAGGGACAGGGACGTGGGGGCTGGCTCGCGATGGGCGCCCGCGGCCTGCCTGGCGCGCCCACCGCTGCCGCACGATGGGCGGGCAGCCCATGCCGTGCCTGCTGGGGGCTGCCTGGGCGAGCCACCCGCGCCCAGGCTGCGTGCGACGCGGCCACCCTGGCTCGCACGCTGGGCAGTTAGTCGAGGGACAGGGACGTGGGGCTGGCACGCGATGGGCGCCCGCCGGCCTGGCTGGGCGGCCCACCCGCTGCCGCACGCTGGGCGAGCAAGCCCATTGCCGTGCCTGCTGGGGGCTGCCTGGGCGAGCCACCCGCGCCCAGGCTCAGTGCGACGCGGCCCCCCTGGCTCGCACGCTGGGCAGTCAGTCGAGGGACAGGGACGTCGGGCTGGCACGCGATGGGCGCCCGCGGCCTGGCTGGCGCGCCCACCGCTGCCGCACGCTGGGCGAGCAGCCCTTGCCGTGCCTGCTGGCGGCTTCCTGGGCGAGCCACCAGCGCCCCAGGCTCAGTGCGACGCGGCCCCCCTGCTCGCACGCTGGGCAGTCAGTCGAGGGGCAGGGACGTTGGGGGCTGAGCTGCGATGGGCGCCCGCGGCCTGCCTGGCGCGCCCACCGCTGCCGCACGCAGGGGGGCGGGCAACCCATTCCGTGCCTGCTGGGGGCTGCCTGGCGAAGCCACCCGCGCCCCAGGCTCGTGCGACGCGGCCCCCCTGGCTCGCACCTCGGTCAGTCAGTCGAGGGACAGGGACGTTGGGCTGGCACGCGATGGGCGGCCCGCCCCCCCCCC
The DNA here is from genome assembly GCA_021397835.1 of Moringa oleifera. Classification (NCBI taxonomy): domain Eukaryota; kingdom Viridiplantae; phylum Streptophyta; class Magnoliopsida; order Brassicales; family Moringaceae; genus Moringa; species Moringa oleifera. The sequence goes on from JAJFZO010000451.1 coordinate 8,477, forward strand.
CCCCGGCCTGCCTGGCGCGCCCACCGCTGCCGCACGCAGGGCGGGCAACCCATGCCGTGCCTGCTGGGGGCTGCCTGGGCGAGCCACCCGCGCCCAGGCCCCGTGCGACGCGGCCCCCCTGGCTCGCACGCTGGGCAGTCAGTCGAGGGACAGGGACGTGGGGGCTGGCTCGCGATGGGCGCCCGCGGCCTGCCTGGCGCGCCCACCGCTGCCGCACGATGGGCGGGCAGCCCATGCCGTGCCTGCTGGGGGCTGCCTGGGCGAGCCACCCGCGCCCAGGCTCAGTGCGACGCGGCCCCCCTGGATCGCACGCTGGGCAGTCAGTCGAGGGGCAGGGACGTGGGGGCTGGCTCGCGATGGGCGCCCGCGGCCTGCCTGGCGCGCCCACCGCTGCCGCACGCTGGGCGAGCAAGCCACATGCCGGGCCTGCTGTCGGCGGCTGCCTGGGCGAGCCGCCCGCGCCCAGTCTCCGTGCGACGCGGCCCCCCTGGCTCTCACGCTGGGCAGTCAGTCGAGGGACAGGGACGTGGGGGCTGGCTCGCGATGGGCGCCAGCGGCCTGCCTGGCGCGCCCACCGCTGCCGCACGATGGGCGGGCAGCCCATGCCGTGCCTGCTGGGGGCTGCCTGGGCGAGCCACCCGCGCCCACTCTCCGTGCGACGCGGCCCCCCTGGCTCGCACGCTGGGCAGTCAGTCGAGGGACAGGGACGTGGGGGCTGGCTCGCGATGGGCGCCCGCGGGCTGCCTGGCGCGCCCACCGCTGCCGCACGCTGGGCGGGCAGCCCATGCCGTGCCTGCTGGGGGCTGCCTGGGCGAGCCACCCGCGCCCAGTCTCCAGTTGCGACGGGCCCCCTGGCTCGCACGCTGGGCACAGTCAGTCGAGGGACAGGGACGTCGGGGCTGGCTCGCGATGGGCGCCCGCGGCCTGCCTGGCGCGCCCACCGCTGCCGCACGCTGGGCGGGCAGCCCATGCCGTGCCTGCTGGGGGCTGCCTGGGCGAGCCACCCGCGCCCAGTCTCAGTGCGACGCGGCCCCCCTGGCTCGCACGCTGGGCAGTCAGTCGAGGGACAGGGACGTGGGGGCTGGCTCGCGATGGGCGCCCGCGGCCTGCCTGACGCGCCCACCGCAGCCGCACGCTGGGGGGGCAGCCCATGCCGTGCCTGCTGGGGGCTGCCTGGGCGAGCCACCCGCGCCCAGTCTCCGTGCGACGCGGCCCCCCTGGCTCGCACGCTGGGCAGTAAGTCGAGGGACAGGGACGTGGGGGCTGGCTCGCGATGGGCGCCCGCGGCCTGCCTGGCGCGCCCACCGCTGCCGCACGCTGGGCGGGCAGCCCATGCCGTCCTGCTGGGGGCTGCCTGGGCGAGCCACCCGCGCCCAGTCTCCGTGCGACGCGGCCCCCCTGGCTCGCACGCTGGGCAGTCAGTCGAGGGACAGGGACGTGGGGGCTGGCTCGCGATGGGCGCCCGCGGCCTGCCTGGCTCGCCCACCGCTGCCGCACGCTGGGCGGGCAGCCCATGCCGTGCCTGCTGGGGGCTGCCTGGGCGAGCCACCCGCGCCCAGTCTCCGTGCGGACGGGCCACCCTGGCTCGCACGCATGGGCAGTCAGTCGAGGGACCAGGGACGTCGGGCTGGCGCGACGATGGGCGGCCGCCCGCGGCCTGCTGGCGCAGCCCACCGCTGCCGGCACGGCTGGGCGCGGCAGCCCAGCCGTGCCTGCTGGGGGCTGCATGGCGCGAGCCCACCCGCCCAGTCTCCGTGCGACGCGGGCCCCCCTCGGCTCGCACGCTGGTCAGTCAGTCGAGGGACAGGGACGTCGGGGCGGCTCGCGATGGGCGCCGCGGCCTGCCTGGCGCGCCCACGCGCCGCCACGCCTGGGCGGGCAGCCATGCCGTGCCTGCTGGGGGCTGCACGGGCGAAGCCACCCGACGCCCAGTCTCGTGCGACGCGGCCCCCCATGGGTCGCACGCTGGGCAGTCAGTCGAGGGACAGGGACGTGGGGGCTGGCTCGCGATGGGGGCCCGCGGCCTGCCTGGCGCGCCCACCGCTGCCGCACGCTGGGCGGGCATCCCATGCCGTGCCTGCTGGGGGCTGCCTGGGCGAGCCACCCGCGCCCAGTCTCCGTGCGACGCGGCCCCCCTGGCTCGCACGCTGGGCAGTCAGTCGAGGGACGGGGACGTGGGGGCTGGCTCGCGATGGGCGCCCGCGGCCTGCCTGGCGCGCCCACCGCTGCAGCACGCTGGGCGGGCAGCCCATGCCGTGCCTGCCGGGGGCTGCCTGGGCGAGCCACCCGCGCCAAGTCTCCATGCGACGCGGCCCCCCTTGCTCGCACGCTGGGCAGTCAGTCGAGGGACAGGGACGTGGGGGCTGGCTCGCGATGGGCGCCCGCGGCCTGCCTGGCGCGACCACCGCTGCCGCACGCTGGGCGGGCAGCCCATGCCGTGCCTGCTGGGGGCTGCCTGGGCGAGCCACCCGCGCCCAGTCTCCGTGCGACGCGGGCCCCCTGGCTCGCACGCTGGGCAGTCAGTCGAGGGACAGGGACGTGGGGGCTGGCTCGTGATGGGCGCCCGTGGCCTCGCGGGCGCGCCCACCGCGCCGCACGCTGGGCGCGGGGCAGCCCATGCCGTGCATGCTGGGGGCTGCCGGGCGAGCACCCGCGCCAGTCTCGTGCGAAGCGGCCACCCCCTGGCTCGCACTGCTGGCAGTCAGCGAGGGACAGGGACCGGGCTGGCTCGCGATGGGCGCCCGCGGCCTGCCTGGCGCGCCCACCGCTGCCGCACGCTTGGCGGGCAGCCCATGCCGTGCCTGCTGGGGGCTGCCTGGGCGAGCCACCCGCGCCCAGTCTCCGTGCGACGCGGCCCCCCTGGCTCGCACGCTGGGCAGTCAGTCGAGGGACAGGGACGTGGGGGCTGGCTCGCGATGGGCGCCCGCGGCCTGCCTGGCGCGCCCACCGCTGCCGCACGCTGGGCGGGCAGCCCATGCCGTGCCTGCTGGGGGCTGCCTGGGCGAGCCACCCGCGCCCAGTCTCCGTGCGACGCGGCCCCCCTGGCTCGCACGCTGGGCAGTCAGTCGAGGGACAGGGACGTCGGGGCTGGCTCGCGATGGGCGCCCGCGGCCTGCCTGGCGCGCCCACCGCTGCCGCACGCTGGGCGGGCAGCCCATGCCGTGCCTGCTGGGGGCTGCCTGGGCGAGCCACCCGCGCCCAGTCTCCGTGCGACGCGGGCCCCCTGTGGCTCGCACGCTGGGCAGTCAGTCGAGGGACAGGGACGTCGGGGCTGGCTCGCGATGGGCGCCCGCGGCCTGCCTGGCGCGCCCACCGATGCCGCACGCTGGGCGGGCAGCCCATCCGTGCCTGCTGGGGCTCCTGCCTGGGCGAGCCACCCGCGGCCCAGTCTCCGTGCGCGCGGCCCCCCTGTGGCTCGTCACGCTGGGGCAGTCAGTCGAGGGACAGGACGGCGGGGCGGCTCGCGATGGGCGCCGCGGCCTGACTGGACGCCGCCCACCGCTGACCGCACGCTGGGCGTGCAGCCATGCCGTTGCCTGTGGGGGCTGCCTGGGCGAGCCACCCGACGCCCAGTCTCCGTGCGACGCGGCCACCCTGGCTCGCACGCTGGGCAGTCAGTCGAGGGACAGGGACCGTTGGGGGCTGGCTCGCGATGGGGCCCGCGGCTGCTTGGCGCACCCCACCGCTGCCGCACGCTGGGCGGGGCAGACATGCTAGTGCCTGCTGGGGGGGGCTGCCTGGGCGAGCCACCAGCGCCCAGGCTCAGTGCGACGCGGCGCCCCCTGGCTCGCACGCTGGGCTGTCAGCGAGGGACAGGGACGTGGGGGCTGGCTCGCGATGGGCGCCCGCGGCCTGGCTGGCGCGCCCACCGCTGCCGCACGCTGGGCGAGCAGCCCATGCCGTGCCTGCTGGGGTCTGCCTGGGCGAGCCACCCGCGCCCATGCTCCGTGCGACGCGGCCCCCCTGGCTCGCACGCTGGGCAGTCAGTCGAGGGACAGGAACGTCGAGGGCTGCTCGCGATGGG
>JAJFZO010000038.1:0-2500 GCA_021397835.1 Moringa oleifera
CAGGCAGGCCGCGGGCGCCATTCGCGAGCCAGCCCCCACGTCCCTGTCCCTCGACTGACTGCCCAGCGTGCGAGCCAGGGGGGCCGCGTCGCACGGAGAGTGGGCGCGGGTGGCTCGCCCAGGCAGCCCCCAGCAGGCACGGCATGGGCTGCCCGCCCAGCGTGCGGCAGCGGTGGGCGAGCCAGGCAGGCCGCGGGCGCCCATCGCGAGCCAGCCCCCACGTCCCTGTCCCTCGACTGACTGCCCAGCGTGCGAGCCAGGGGGGCCGCGTCGCACGGAGACTGGGCGCGGGTGGCTCGCCCAGGCAGCCCCCAGCAGGACGGCATGGGCTGCCCGCCCAGCGTGCGGCAGCGGTGGGCGCGCCAGGCAGGCCGCGGGCGCCCATCGCGAGCCAGCCCCCACGTCCCTGTCCCTCGACTTACTGCCCAGCGTGCGAGCCAGGGGGGGCCGCGTCGCACGGAGCTGGGCGCGGGTGGATCGCCCAGGCAAGCCCCAGCAGGACGGCATGGGCTGCCCCGCCCAGCGTGCGGCCAGCGGTGGGCGCGCAGGCAGCCGCGGGCCCCCATCGCGAGCCAGCCCCCACGTCCATGTCCCTGACTGACTTTTTCTGCCCAGGTGCGAGCCAGGGGGGCCGCGTGCACGGAGACTGGGCGCGGTGGCTGCCCAGCGCAGCCCCCAGCAGGCACGGCATGGGCTGCCCCGCCCTGCGTGCGGCAGCGGTGGGCGCGCCAGGCAGGCCGCGGGCGCCCATCGCGGGCCAGCCCCCACGTCCCTGTCCCTCGACTGACTGCCCAGCGTGCGAGCCAGGGGGGCGGCGTCGCACTGAGCCTGGGCGCGGGTGGCTCGCCCAGGCAGCCCCCAGCAGGCACGGCATGGGCTGCTCGCCCAGCGTGCGGCAGCGGTGGGGGCGCCAGCGAGGCCGCGGGCGCCCATCGCGTGCCAGCCCAACGTCCCTGTCCCTCGACTGAATGCCCAGCGTGCGAGCCCGGGGGGCCGCGTCGCACGGAGACTGGGCCGTGCGGGTGATCGCCCAGGCAAGCCCCCCAGCAGGCACGGGCATGGGCTGCCCGCCAGCGTGCGGCAGCGAAGATGGGCGCGCCAGGCAGGCCGCGGGCGCCCATCGCGAGCCAGCCCCGACGTCCCTGTCCCTCGACTGACTGCCCAGCGTGCGGAGCAGGGTGGGCCGCGTCGCAGGAGACTGGGCGCGGGTGGCTCGCCCAGGAGCCCCCTGCAGGCACGGCATGGGCTGCCCGCCCCGCCCTGCGTGCGGCAGCGGTGGGCGCGCCAGGCAGGCCGCTGGCGCCCATCGCGAGCCAGCCCCCACGTCCCTGCCCCTCGACTGACTGCCCAGCGTGCGAGCCAGGGGTGCCCCAGCCGTGGCCAGCAGGCACGGCGACAGCCTTGCCAGGGGCGCCCCACGCGAGCCAGCCGCGAGCACGCTGTGAGGCTCGGCACGTGCTGTGGGTGTCGATTTCGTGGGCAAGCTGGCCTTGGCCGTGGCCCCTGGCTTTGATGGACCCTGAGGGCTGCCATGGGGTGGCTGGAGGTGCGCTGGACAGGGCAGCCAGCATGCACCATGGGCCAGGCAGAGGCACAGCTGCCCCAGCCTGCTGGCCGCAATGCCCAGTTGCGAAATTGTTGTGAATTGTCCGTCTTTTCATCATGGAATTGGTCCCAAAATGACTCAAATAATTCGTGTAATTCATGAGGAGTCTGCCCCTGAAGTTTGGGATCATTTCGAATCACGGGCTATTTTTGATGATTTTTTCAATTTTCGGCTGTAAAAAATTCATTAAAAAAAATTTTGTGCCCAGAAAATTCTAAAATTTTTTCTGGTGGTTGATATGATTATTCTCCAATTATGTACAAAATTTCAGCTCAAAATTCCAAGTAAATAATTTTTTAGACCCATTATGACGGCTCAGACATATTGATGTTTCCTCCTGCCGGAAGTGAAATTTCATTTAAGCCTCTTTAGGGGGGAGGGGGGTCTCTCAGCTTGCTGGGAGCCAACAGGCCATGCGTGCCTCCCCCCCTGCCCATCCCACGTGGGCAGGCGCTGGGCTTGGGCAACCCAGCGCGCATGGCATGGGCAGGGCGGCTTGCTGCCTTGCCCATCCAGCCGGTGGTGCGTGGCTGTGGCGGCCACCACCGCCGGCAGTCAGGCGGCCGGCGACGTCGGCCGAAGAGTGTGGGACGCCCAATCAGTAGCCAACGAAGTGGGGAAAACGTGGGAAACGAAATCCGCTAAATTGTGGGCTACGAAATGAGAAAAATCGTGGGATAATGAGCTGGGATGTGGCTACACAAGCTCGATGGTGTGGGCGGCGAAGCTAACGATGATGCATGCTACGCGAGGGCCAAATCGTTGGGGGATTTCGAGCATGCGGAGTGCTTCGTCGAAGGCCCTCGAGGCGGCGGACGCGGGGCTGGATCCCGACGCCCAGGCTTGCCTAGGCGGACTCGTTGCGCAGCGCGATCGACGACACGAGCGTCGACC
>JAJFZO010000038.1:12500-14207 GCA_021397835.1 Moringa oleifera
AGGCAGCCCCCAGCAGGCACGGCATGGGCCAAGTGCCCAGCGTGCGGCAGCGGTGGGCGCGCCAGCCAGGCCCCGGGCGCCCATCGCGAGCCAGCCCCCTCGTCCCTGTCCCTCGACTAAGTGCCCAGCGAGCGAACCAGGAGAGCCACGTCGCATGGACCCTGGGCACGGGAGGCATGCCCAGGCAGCCCCCAGCAGGCACGGCATGGGCCAAGTGCCCAGCGAGCGGCAGCGGTGGGGCGCGCCAGCCCCAGGCCACGGGCGCCACATCGCGAGCGCGGGGCCCCTCGTCCCTGTCCCTCGACTAAGTGCCAGAGAGCAGCCAGGAGAGACCACGTCGCATGGAGACCCTGGGCGACGGGAGGCAATGCACCAGGCAGCCCCCAGCAGCACGGCATGGGCCAAGTGCCCGCGTGCGGCAGCGGTGGGCGCGCCCAGCCAGGCCAACGGCCTCCCATCGCGAGCCAGCCCCCTCGTCCCTGTCCCTCGACTAAGTGCCCAGCGAGCGAGCCAGGAGAGCCACGTCGCATGGACCCTGGGCACGGGAGGCATGCCCAGGCAGCCCCCCAGCAGGCACGGCATGGGCCAAGTGCCCAGCGTGCGGCAGCGGTGGGCGCGCCAGCCAGGCCACGGGCGCCCATCGCGAGCCAGCCCCCTCGTCCCTGTCCCTCGACTAAGTGCCAGCGAGCGAGCCAGGGGAGCCGCGTTGCACAGACACTGGGCATGGGAGGCTTGCTCAGGCATTCTCCAGTATGCACGGCGTGGGCTAAGTGCCCAGCGTGCGGCAGCGGTGGGCGCGCCAGCCAGGCCCCAGGAGCCCATCGCGAGCCAGCCCCCTCGTCCCTGTCCCTCGACTAAGTGCCCAGCGAGCGAGCCAGGAGAGCCACGTCGCATGGACCCTGGGCACGGGAGGCATGCCCAGGCAGCCCCCCAGCAGGCACGGCATGGGCCAAGTGCCCAGCGTGCGGCAGCGGTGGGCGCGCCAGCCAGGCCACGGGCGCCCATCGCGAGCCAGCCCCCTCGTCCCTGTCCCTCGACTAAGTGCCAGCGAGCGAGCCAGGGGAGCCAACGACCACGTCGCATGACCCTGTGCAGGGAGGCAATTCACACACAGGCAGCCCCCAGCAGCACGGCGTGGCCAAGTGCCCAGCGTGCGGCAAGCGGTGGGCGCGCCAGCCAGGCCACAGGAGCCCATCGTGAGCCAGCCCCCCTCGTCCCTGTCCCTCGAGCCAAGTTTCCAGCGTGCCCGGCAGCGGTGGCCGTGTCATTCCAGGCCACAGGAGCGCGATGTGAGCCAGCCCCCTCATCCTGGTCCCTCGACTTAGTGCCCAGCGAGAGGAGCCAGGGGAGCCCGTCGCACGCAGAACCCAGGGCACAAGAGGCATGGCCAGGCAGCCCCCAGCAGGCACGGCATGGGCCAAGTGCCCAGCGTGCGGCAGCGGTGGGCGTGCCAGCCAGGCCCCAGGGGCCCAGCGTGAGCCAGCCCCCTCGTCCCTGTCCCTCGACCAAGTTCCCAGCGTGCGGCAGCGGTGGCCGTGTCAGCCAGGCCACAGGAGCCCGATGTGAGCCAGCCCCCTCGTCCCTGTCCCTCGACTTAGTGCCCAGCGAGCGAGCCAGGGGAGCCTCGTCGCACAGGCCCAGGGCACAAGAGGCATGGCCAGGCAGCCCCCTGCAGGCCTGGCCATGGCCCAAGTGCCCAGCGTGCGG
>JAJFZO010000163.1:0-25230 GCA_021397835.1 Moringa oleifera
AGGCGGCAGACGTGGGGTTGGATCTCGACGCTCATGCTTGCCTAGGCAGACTCATTATGCAGCGCGATCGACGACACGATCGTCGGCCATTAAAAACGAGGGAGCCAGACGGCCAGCCTCGGCACCACTACAGCTAAGGCCTCATTGGTGGGAAAAACGTGGGCAACGAAGCGAGAATAATCGTGGGATAATGTGTTGGGATATGGCTAGACAAGCTCGATGGTGTGGGCGGCGAAGCTCACGACGATGCATGCTACGTGAGGGCCAAATTGTTGGGGGGATTTCGAGCATGCGGAGTGCTTTGTCGTAGGCCCTCGGGGCGGCCGACGTGGGGTTGGATCTTGACGCTCATGCTTGCCGAGGCGGACTCATTACGCAGCGCGATCGACGACACGATCATCGGCCGTTAGAAACGAGCGAGCCACATGGCCAGCCTCGGCACCCCTACTGCCAAGGCCTCATTGGTGGGAAAAACGTGGGCAACGAAGCGAGAATAATCGTGGGATAATGTGTTGGGATATGGCGAGACAAGCTCGATGGTGTGGGCGGCGAAGCTCACGATGATGCATGCTACGTGAGGGCCAAATTGTTGGGGGGATTTCGAGCATGCGGAGTGCTTCGTCATAGGCCCTCGGGGCGGCCGACGTGGGGTTGGATCTTGACGCTCATGCTTTCCGAGGCGGACTCATTACGCAGCGCGATCGACGACACGATCGTCGGCCGTTAAAAACGAGCGAGCCAGACGGCCAGCCTCGGCACCCCTACTGCCAAGGCCTCATTGGTGGGAAAAACGTGGGAAACGAAGCGAGAATAATCCTGGGATAATGTGCCAGGATTTGGCTAGACAAGCTCGATGGTGTGGGCTGCGAAGCTCACGATGATGCATGCTACGTGAGGGCCAAATTGTTGGGGGGATTTCGAGCATGCGGAGTGCTTCCTCGTAGGCCTTCGGGGCGGCAGACGTGGGGTTGGATCTCGACGCTCATGCTTGCCTAGGCAGACTCATTATGCAGCGGGATCGACGACACGATCGTCGGCCGTTAAAAACGAGCGAGCCAGGCGGCCAGCCTCGGCACCCCTACTGCCAAGGCCTCATTGGTGGGAAAAACGTGGGCAACGAAGTGAGAATAATCGTGGGATAATGCGTTGGGATATGGCTAGACAAGCTCGATGGTATGGGCGGCGAAGCTCACGATGATGCATGCTACGTGAGGGCCAAATTGTTGGGGGAATTTCGAGCATGCGAAGTGCTTCGTCGTAGGCCCTCGGGGCGGCAGACGTGGGGTTGGATCTCGACGCTCATGCTTGCCTAAGCAGACTCATTATGCAGCGCGATCGACGACACGATCGTCGGCCGTTAAAAACGAGCGAGCCAGACGACCAGCCTCGGCACCCCTACTGCCAAGGCCTCATTGGTGGGAAAAACGTGGGCAACGAAGCGAGAATAATCGTGGGATATTGTGCTGGGATTTTGCTAGACAAGCTCGATGGTGTGGGCTGCGAAGCTCACGATGATGCATGCTACCTGAGGGCCAAATTGTTAGGAGGATTTCCAGCATGCGTAGTGCTTCCTCGCAGGCCCTTGAGGCGGCAGACGTGGGGTTGGATCTCGACGCTCATGCTTGCCTAGGCAGACTCATTATGCAGCGCGATCGACGACACGATCATCGGCCGTTAAAAACGAGCGAGCCAGGCGGCCAGCCTCGGCACCCCTACTGCCAAGGCCTAATTGGTGGGAAAAACGTGGGGAACGAAGCGAGAATTATCGTGGGATAATGTGTTGGGATATGGCTAGACAAGCTCGATGGTGTGGGCGGCGAAGCTCACGATGATGCATGCTACGTGAGGGCCAAATTGTTGGGGGGATTTCGAGCATGCGGAGTGCTTTGTCGTAGGCCCTCGGGGCGGCCGACGTGGGGTTGGATCTTGACGCTCATGCTTGCCGAGGCGGACTCATTACGCAGCGCGATCGACGACACGATCATCGGCCGTTAGAAACGAGCGAGCCACATGGCCAGCCTCGGCACCCCTACTGCCAAGGCCTCATTGGTGGAAAAAACGTGGGCAACGAAGCGAGAATAATCGTGGGATAATGTGCTGGGATATGGCGAGACAAGCTCGATGGTGTGGGCGGCGAAGCTCACGATGATGCATGCTACGTGAGGGCCAAATTGTTGGGGGGATTTCGAGCATGCGGAGTGCTTCCTCGTAGGCCCTCGGGGCGGCAGACGTGGGGTTGGATCTCGACGCTCATGCTTGCCTAGGCGGACTCATTGCGCAGCACGATCGACGACACGATCGTCGACCGTTAAAAATGGGCGAACCAGACGGCCAGCCTCGGCACCCCTATTGCCAAGGCCTCATTGGTGGGAAAAACGTGGGCAACGAAGCGAGAATAATCGTGGGATAATGTACTGGGATTTGGCTAGACAAGCTCGATGGTGTGGGCGGCGAAGCTAACGATGATGCATGCTACACGAGAGCCAAATTGTTGGGGGGATTTCGAGAATGCATAGGGCTTCCTCGCAGGCCCTTGAGGCGGCAGACGTGGGGTTGGATCTCGATGCTCATGCTTGCCTAAGCGGACTCATTATGCAGCGCGATCGACGACACGATCGTCGGCCGCTAAAAACGAGCGAGCCAGACGGCCAGCCTCGGCACCCCTACTGCCAAGGCCTCATTGGTGGGAAAAACGTGGGCAACGAAGCGAGAATAATTATGGGATAATGTGTTGGGATATGGCTAGATAAGCTCGATGGTGTGGGCGGCGAAGCTCACGATGATGCATGCTACGTGAGGGCCAAATTGTTGGGGGGATTTCGAGCATGCGGAGCGCTTCCTCGTAGGTCCTCGGGGCGGCAGACGTGGGGTTGGATCTCGACGCTCTTGCTTGCCTAGGCGGACACATTATGCAGCGCGATCGACGACACGATCGTCGGCCATTAAAAACGAGCGAGTCAGGCGGCCAGCCTCGGCACCCCTACTGCCAAGGCCTCATTGGTGGGAAAAACGTGGGCAACGAAGTGAGAATAATCGTGGGATAATGTGTTGGGATTTGGCTAGACAAGCTCGATGGTGTGGGCGGCGAAGCTCACGATGATGCATGCTACGTGAGGGCCAAATTATTGGGGGGATTTCGAGCATGCGGAGCGCTTCCTCGTAGGCACTCGGGGCGGCAGACGTGGGGTTGGATCTCGACGCTCATGCTTGCCTAGGCGGACTCATTATGCAGTGCGATCGACGACACGATCGTCGGCCATTAAAAACGAGCGCGCCAGACGGCCAGCCTCGGCACCCCTATTGCCAAGGCCTCATTGGTGGGAAAAACACGGGCAGCGAAGCGAGAATAATCGTGGGATAATGTGCTAGGATTTGGCTAGACAAGCTCGATGGTGTAGGCGGCGAAGCTAACGATGATGCATGCTACACGAGAACCAAATGGTTGGGAGGATTTCGAGAATGCGTAGTGCATCCTCGCAGGCCCTAGAGGCTGCAGACGTGGGGTTGGATCTCGATGCTCATGCTTGCCTAAGCGGACTCATTATGCAGCGCGATCGACGACAAGATCGTCGGCCGTTAAAAACGAGCGAGCCAGACGGCCAGCCTCGGCACCCCTACTGCCAAGGCCTTATTGGTGGGTAAAACGTGGGCAACGAAGCGAGAATTATCGTGGGATAATGTGCTGGGATATGGCTAGACAAGCTCGATGGTGTGGGCGGCGAAGCTCACGATGATGCATGCTACGTGAGGGCCAAATTGTTGGAGGAATTCGAGCATGCGTGGAGGTTCGTCGTAGGCCCTCAAGGCGGACAGACGTCGGGGTTAGATCTGACGCTCATGCTTGCCTAGGCGGACTCATTATGCAACGCGATCGACGACACGATCGTCGGCCGTTAAAAATGAGTGAGCCACACAGCCAGCTTCGGCACCCCCACTGACAAGGCCTCATTGGTGGGAAAAATGTTGGCAACGAAATGAGAATAATCGTGGGATAATGTGCTGGGATTTGGCTAGACAAGCTCGATGGTGTGGGCGGCGAAGCTAACGATGATGCATACTACACGAGAACCAAATGTTTGGGGGAATTTCGAGAATGCGTAGTGCTTCCTCGCAGGCCCTGGAGGCGGCAGACGTGGGGTTGGATCTCGACGCTCATGCTTGCCTAGGCGGACTCATTATGCAGCGCGATCGACGACACGATCGTCGGCCATTAAAAACGAGCGAGCCAGACGGCCAGCCTAGGCACCCCTATTGCCAAGGCCTCATTGGTGGAAAAAACGTGGGCAACGAAGCGAGAATAATCATGGGATAATGTGCTGGGATTTGGCTAGACAAGCTCGATGGTGTGGGCGGCGAAGCTAACGATGATGCATGCTACACGAGAGCCAAATGGTTAGGGGGATTTCGAGAATTCGTAGTGCTTCCTCGCAGGCCCTTGAGGCGGCAGATGTGGGGTTGGATCTCGACGCTCATGCTTGCCTAGGCGGACTCATTGCGCAGCGCGATCGACGACACGATCGTCGGCCGTTAAAAACGAGCGAGCCAGACGGCCAGCCTTGGCACCCCTACTGCCAAGGCCTCATTGGTGGGAAAAACGTGGGCAACGAAGCGAGAATAATCGTGGGATAATGTGTTGGGATATGGCTAGACAAGCTCGATGGTGTGGGCGGCGAAGCTCACGATGATGCATGCTACGTGAATGCCAAAATGTTGGGGGGATTTCAAGCATGCAGAGCGCTTCCTCGTAGGCCCTCGGGGCGGCAGACGTGGGGTTGGATCTCGACGCTCATGCTTGCCTAGGCGGACTCATTATGCAGCGCGATCGACGACACGATCGTCGGCCGTTAAAAACAAGCAAGCCAGACGGCCAGCCTCGGCACCCCTATTGCGAAGGCCTCATTGGTGGGAAAAACGTGGGCAACGAAGCGAGAATAATCGTGGGATAAAGTGTTGGGATATGGCTAGACAAGCTCGATGGTGTGGGCGGCGAAGCTCACGATGATGCATGCTACGTGAGTGCCAAATTTTTGGGGGGATTTCCAGCATGCGGAGCGCTTCCTCGTAGGCCCTCGGGGCGGCAGACGTGGGGTTGGATCTCGACGCTCATGGTTGCCTAGGCGGACTCATTATGCAGCGCGATCGACGACACGATCGTCGGCCGTTAAAAACGAGCGAGCCAGACGGCCAGCCTCGGCACCCCTACTGCCAAGGCCTCATTGGTGGGTAAAACGTGGGCAACAAAGCGAGAATTATCATGGGATAATGTGCTGGGATATGGCTAGACAAGCTCGATGGTGTGGGCGGTGAAGCTCACGATGATGCATGCTACGTGAGGGCCAAATTGTTGTGGGGATTTCGAGCATGCGAAGTTCTTCGTCGTAGGCCCTCGGGGCGGCAGACTTGGGGTTGGATCTCGACGCTCATGCTTGCCTAGGCGGACTCATTGCGCAACGCGATCGACGACACGATCGTCGGCCGTTAGAAACGAGCGAGCCACACAGCCAGCTTCGGCACCCCTACTGACAAGGCCTCATTAGTGGGAAAAATGTTGGCAACGAAACGAGAATAATCGTGGGATAATGTGCTGGGATTTGGCAAGACAAGCTCGATGGTGTGGGCGGCGAAGCTAACGATGATGCATGCTACACGAGAACCAAATGTTTGGGGGAATTTCAAGAATGCGTAGTGCTTCCTCGCAGGCCCTTGAGGCGGCAGACGTGGGGTTGGATCTCGACGCTCATGCTTGCCTAGGCGGACTAATTATGCAGCGCGATCGACGACACGACCGTCGACCGTTAAAAACGAGCGAGCCAGACGGCCAGCCTCGGCACCCCTACTGCCAAGGCCTCATTGGTGGGTAAAACGTGGGCAACGAAGCGAGAATTATCGTGGGATAATGTGTTGGGATATGGCTAGACAAGCTCGATGGTGTGGGCGGCGAAACTCACGATGATGCATGCTACGTGAGGGCCAAATTGTTGGGGGGATTTCGAGCATGCGAAGTTCTTCGTCGTAGGCCCTCGGGGCGGCAGACTTGGGGTTGGATCTCGACGCTCATGCTTGCCTAGGCGGACTCATTGCGCAGCGCGATCGACAACACGATCGTCGGCCGTTAGAAACGAGCGAGCCACACAGCCAGCTTCGGCACCCCTACTGACAAGGCCTCATTAGTGGGAAAAATGTTGGCAACGAAACGAGAATAATCGTGGGATAATGTGCTGGGATTTGGCAAGACAAGCTCGATGGTGTGGGCGGCGAAGCTAACGATGATGCATGCTACACGAGAACCAAATGTTTGGGGGAATTTCAAGAATGCGTAGTGCTTCCTCGCAGGCCCGTGAGGCGGCAGACGTTGGGTTGGATCTCGACGCTCATGCTTGCTTAGGCGGACTCATTATGCAGCGCGATCGACGACACGATCGTCGGCCATTAAAAACGAGCGAGCCAGACGGCCAGCCTCGGCACCCCTATTGCCAAGGCCTCATTGGTGGGAAAAACGTGGGCAACGAAGCGAGAGTAATCGTGGGATAATGTGCTGGGATTTGGCTAGACAACCTCGATGGTGTGGGCGGCGAAGCTAACGATGATGCATGCTACACGAGAGGCAAATGGTTGGGGGGATTTCGAGAATGCGTAGTGCTTCCTCGCAGGCCATTGAGGCGGCAGACGTGGGGTTGGATCTTGACGCTCATGCTTGCCTAGGCGGACTCATTATGCAGCGCGATCGACGACACGATCGTCGGCCGTTAAAAACGAGCGAGCCAGACGGCCAGCCTCGGCACCCCTACTGCCAAGGCCTCATTGGTGGGTAAAACGTGGGCAACGAAGCGAGAATTATCGTGGGATAATGTGCTGGGATATGGCTAGACAAGCTCGATGGTGTGGGCGGCGAAGCTCACGATGATGCATGCTACGTGAGGGCCAAATTGTTGGGGGGATTTCGAGCATGCAGAGTGCTTCGTCGGAGGCCCTCGGGGCGGCAGACGTGGGGTTGGATCTCGACGCTCATGCTTGCCTAGGCGGACTCATTGCGCAGCGCGATCGACGACACGATCGTCGGCCGTTAGAAACGAGCGAGCCACACAGCCAGCTTCGGCACCCCTACTGACAAGGCCTCATTGGTGGGAAAAATGTTGGCAACGAAACGAGAATAATCATGGGATAATGTGCTGGGATTTGGCAAGACAAGCTCGATGGTGTGGGCGGCGAAGCTAACGATGATGCATGCTACACGAGAACCAAATGTTTAGGGGAATTTCAAGAATGCGTAGTGCTTCCTCGCAGGCCCTTGAGGCGGCAGACGTTGGGTTGGATCTCGACGCTCATGCTTGCTTAGGCGGACTCATTATGCAGCGCGATCGACGACACGATCGTCGGCCATTAAAAACGAGCGAGCCAGACGGCCAGCCTCGGCACCCCTATTGCCAAGGCCTCATTGGTGGGAAAAACGTGGGCAACGAAGCGAGAATAATCATGGGATAATGTGCTGGGATTTAACTAGACAAGCTCGATGGTGTGGGCGGCGAAGCTAACGATGATGCATGCTACACGAGAGCCAAATGGTTGGGGGGATTTCGAGAATGCGTAGTGCTTCCTCGCAGGCCCTTGAGGCGGCAGACGTGGGGATGGATCTCGACGCTCATGCTTGCCTAGGCGGACTCATTATGCAGCGCGATCGACGACACGATCGTCGGCCATTAAAAACGAGCGAGTTAGATGGCCAGCCTCGGCACCCCTATTGCCAAGGCCTCATTGGTGGGAAAAACGTGGGCAACGAAGCGAGAATAATCGTGGGATAATGTGCTGGGATTTGGCAAGACAAGCTCGATGGTGTGGGCGGCGAAGCTAACGATGATGCATGCTACACGAGAACCAAATGTTTGGGGGAATTTCAAGAATGCGGAGTGCTTCCTCGCAGGCCCTTGAGGCGGCAGACGTGGGGTTGGATCTCGACGCTCATGCTTGCCTAGGCGGACTCATTATGCAGCGCGATCGACGACACGATCGTCGGCCGTTAGAAACGAGCGAGCCACACAGCCAGCTTCGGCACCCCTACTGACAAGGCCTCATTGGTGGGAAAAACGTTGGCAACGAAACGAGAATAATCGTGGGATAATGTGCTGGGATTTGGCTAGACAAGCTCGATGGTGTGGGCGGCGAAGATAACGATGATGCATGCTACACGAGAGCCAAATGGTTGGGGGGATTTCGAGAATGCGTAGTGCTTCCTCGCAGGCCCTTGAGGCGGCAGACGTGGGGTTGGATCTCGACGCTCATGCTTGCCTAGGCAGACTCATTACGCAGCGCGATCGACAACACGGTCGTCGACCGTTAAAAACGAGCGAGCCAGACCACCAGCCTCGGCACCCCTATTGCCAAGGCCTCATTGGTGGGAAAAACGTGGGCAACGAAGCGAGAATAATCGTGGGATAATATGCTGGGATATGGCTAGACAAGCTTGATGGTGTGGCCGGCGAAGCTAACGAGGATGCATGCTACACGAGAGCCAAATGGTTGGGGGGATTTCGAGAATGCGTAGTGCTTCTCGCATGGCCCTTGAGGCGACAGACGTGGGGTTGGATCTCGACGCTCATGCTTGCCTAGGCGGACTCATTATGCAGCGCGATCGACGACACGATCGTCGGCCATTAAAAACGAGCGAGTTAGACGGCCAGCCTCGGCACCCCTATTGCCAAGGCCTCATTGGTGGGAAAAACGTGGGCAATGAAGCGAGAATAATCGTGGGATAATGTGTTGGGATATGGCTAGACAAGCTCGATGGTGTGGGCGGCGAAGCTCACGATGATGCATGCTACGTGAGGGCTAAATTGTTGGGGGGATTTCGAGCATGCGGAGCGCTTCCTCGTAGGCCCTCGGGGCGGCAGAGGTGGGGTTGGATCTCGACGCTCATGCTTGCCTAGGCGGACTCATTATGCAGCGCGATCGACGACACGATCGTCGGCCGTTAAAAACGAGCGAGCCAGACGGCCAGCCTCGGCACCCCTACTGCCAAGGCCTCATTGGTGGGTAAAACGTGGGCAACAAAGCGAGAATTATCGTGGGATAATGTGCTGGGATATGGCTAGACAAGCTCGATGGTGTGGGCGGTGAAGCTCACGATGATGCATGCTACGTGAGGGCCAAATTGTTGGGGGGATTTCGAGCATGCGAAGTGCTTCGTCGTAGGCCCTCAGGGCGGCACACGTGGGGTTGGATCTCGACGCTCATGCTTGCCTAGGCGGACTCATTGCGCAGCGCGATCGATGACACGATCGTCGGCCATTAGAAACGAGCGAGCCACACAGCCAGCTTCGGCACCCCTACTGACAAGGCCTCATTGGTGGGAAAAATGTTGGCAACGAAACGAGAATAATCGTGGGATAATGTGCTGGGATTTGGCTAGACAAGCTCGATGGTATGGGCAGCGAAGCTAACGATGATGCTTGCTACACGAGAACCAAATGTTTAGGGGCATTCAAGAATGCGTCGTGCTTCCTCGCAGGGCCCTTGAGGCGGCAGACGTGGGGTTGGATCGTTCGACGCTCATGCTTGCCTGGCGGACTCATTTCTGCAAGCGTCGAGACTCGACGACACGATCGTCGGCCATTAAAAAAATAGCGAGTTAGACGGCCAGCCTCGGCACCCCTATTGCCAAGGCCTCATTGGTGGGAAAAACGTGGGCAATGAAGCGAGAATAATCGTGGGATAATGTGTTGGGATATGGCTAGACAAGCTCGATGGTGTGGGCGGCGAAGCTCACGATGATGCATGCTACGTGAGGGCTAAATTGTTGGGGGGATTTCGAGCATGCGGAGCGCTTCCTCGTAGGCCCTCGGGGCGGCAGACGTGGGGTTGGATCTCCACGCTCATGCTTGCCTAGGCGGACTCATTATGCAGCGCGATCGACGACACGATCATCGGCCATTCAAAACGATCGAGTTAGACGGCCAGCCTCGGCACCCCTATTGCCAAGGCCTCATTGGTGGGAAAAACGTGGGCAACGAAGCGAGAATAATCGTGGGATAATGTGTTGGGATATGGCTAGACAAGCTCGATGGTGTGGGCGGCGAAGCTCACGATGATGCATGCTACGTGAGGGCAAAATTGTTGGGGGGATTTCGAGCATGCGGAGTGCTTCGTCGTAGGCCCTCGGGGCGGCAGACGTGTGGTTGGATCTCGACGCTCATGCTTGCCTAGGCGGACTCATTGCGCAGCGCGATCGATGACACGATCGTCGGCCATTAAAAACGAGCGAGCCCCACGGCCAGCCTCGGCACCCCTACTGCCAAGGCCTCATTGGTGGGAAAAACGTGGGCAACGAAGCGAGAATAATCGTGGGATAATAAGCTTGGATATGGCTAGACAAGCACGATGGTGTGGGCTGCGAAGCTCACGATGATGCATGCTTCTTAAGGGCCAAATTGTTGGGGGGATTTCGAGCATGCGGAGTGCTTCGTCGTAGGCCCTCGGGGCGGCAGACGTGGGGTTGGATCTCGACGCTCATTCTTGCCTAGGCGGACTCATTACGGAGCACGATCGACGACACAATCGTCGGCCGTTAGAAACGAGCGAGCCACACAGCCAGCTTCGGCACCCCTACTGACAAGGCCTCATTGGTGGGAAAAATGTTGGCAACGAAACGAGAATAATCGTGGGATAATGTGCTGGGATTTGGCTAGACAAGCTCGATGGTATGGGCAGCGAAGCTAACGATGATGCTTGCTACACGAGAACCAAATGTTTAGGGGAATTTCAAGAATGCGTAGTGCTTCCTCGCAGGCCCTTGAGGCGGCAGACGTGGGGTTGGATCTCGACGCTCATGCTTGCCTAGGCGGACTCATTATGCAGCGCGATCGACGACACGATCGTTGGCCGTTAAAAATGAGCGAGCCAGACGGCCAGCCTCGGCACCCCTACTGCCTAGGCCTCATTGGTGGGAAAAACGTGGGCAACGAAGCAAGAATAATCGTGGGATAATGTGCTGGGATGTGGCGAGACAAGCACGATGGTGTGGGCGGCGAAGCTAACGATGATGCATGCTACGTGAGGGCCAAATTGTTGGGGGGATTTTGAGCATGCGGAGTGCTTCGTCGTAGGCCCTCGGGGAGGCAAGACGTGGAGGTTGGATCTTCGACGCTCCCATGTTGCCTAGGACGGATCTCATTGCGCAAGTTAATGATCGACGACACCCCCCCGATCGTCGGGCCCGTAGAAACCGAGTGTAGCCCCCATGGCTAGCCTCGCCACCTACTAGTCAACGCCTCTTTGATGGGAAAAAACGTGGGCAACGAAATCGAGAATTAATCGTGGGATAATGTGCTGGATATGGCGAGACAGAGCTCCCCCGATGGTGTGGGTGGCGAAGCTCACGATGATGCATGCTACGTGAGGGCCAAATTGTTGGGGGGATTTCGAGCATGCGGAGTGCTTCGTCGTAGGCCCTCGGGGCGACAGACATGGGGTTGGATCTCGACGCTCATGCTTGCCTAGGCGGACTCATTGCGCAGCGCGTTCGACGACACGATCGTCTACCGTTAGAAACGAGTGAGCCACACGGCTAGCCTCGGCACCCCTACTGCCAAAGCCTCATTGGTGGGAAAAACGTGGGCAACGAAGCGAGAATAATCGTGGGATAATGTGCTGGGATGTGGCTAGACAAGCACGATGGTGTGGGCGGCGAAGCTAACGATGATGCATGCTACGTGAGGGCCAAATTGTTGGGGGGATTTTGAGCATGCGGAGTGCTTCGTCGTAGGCCCTCGGGGAGGCAGACGTGGGGTTGGATATCGACGCTCATGCTTGCCTAGGCAGACTCATTGCGCAGCGCGTTCGACGACACGATCGTCGACCGTTAGAAACGAGTGAGCCGTACGGCTAGCCTCGGCACCCCTACTGCCAAGGCCTCATTGGTGGGAAAAACGTGGGCAACGAAGCGAGAATAATCGTGGGATAATATGCTGGGATATGGCTAGACAAGCTCGATGGTGTGGGCGGCGAAGCTCACGATGATGCATGCCACGTGTGGGCCAAATTTTTGGGGGGATTTCGAGCATGCGGAGTGCTTCATCGTAGGCCCTCGGGGTGGGAGACGTGGGGTTGGATCTCGACGCTCATGCTTGCCTAGGTGGACTCATTGCGCAGCACGATCGACGACACGATCGTCGGCCGTTAGAAACGAGTGAGCCACATGGCTAGCCTCGGCACCCCTACTGTCAACGCCTCATTGATGGGAAAAACGTGGGCAACGAAGCGAGAATAATCGTGTTATAATGTGCTGGGATATGGCGAGACAAGCTCGATGGTGTGGGCGGCGAATCTCACGATGATGCACGCTACGTGAGGGCCAAATTATTGGGGGGATTTCGAGCATGCGGAGTGCTTCCTCGCAGGCCCTCGGGGCGGCAGACGTGGGGTTGGATCTCGATGCTCATACTTGCCTAGGCGGACTCATTGCGCAGCGCGATCGACGACACGATCGTCAGCCGTTAGAAACAAGCGAGCCACATGGCCAGCCTCGGCACCCCTATTGCCAAGGCCTCATTGGTGGGAAAAACAAGGGCAACGAAGCGAGAATAATCATGGGATAATGTGCTGGGATTTGGCTAGACAAGCTCGATGGTGTGGGCGGCGAAGCAAACGATGATGCATGCTACACGAGAGCCAAATGGTTGGGGGGATTTCGAGAATGCGTAGTGCTTCCTCGCAGGCCCTTGAGGCGGCAGAAGTGGGGTTGGATCTCGACGCTCATGCTTGCCTAGGCGTACTCATTATGCAGCGCGATCGACGACACGATCGTCGGCCGTTAAAAACGAGCGAGCCAGGCGGCCAGCCTCGGCACCCCTACTGCCAAAGCCTCATTGGTGGGTAAAACGTGGGCAACGAAGCGAGAATTATCGTGGGATAATGTGGCCTTAGGATATGGCCCATAGACAAGCTCGATGGTAGTGGCGGCGAAGAACGATGAGGAATGCTACGTGAGGTTCAAATTGTGGGGGGATATATGCGAGCATGCGAAGTTCTTCGCGTAGGCCTATGGGCGGCAGACGTGGGGTTCGGATCTCGGACGCTCATGCCTTAGCGCAAGTAGGCGGAACTCATTATGCAACGCAGATCGACGACGACAACGATCGATCCTGGCGTTAAAAACAAGCGAGCACAGGACGGCCAGCCTCGGAACCCTACTTCCAAGGCCTCATTGGATGGCGTAAAACTCGTGGGCAACGATAGCCGAGAATAATCGTGGGATAATGTGCTGGGATTTGGCGAGACAAGCTCGATGGTGTGGGCGGCGAAGCAAACGATGATGCATGCTACACGAGAGCCAAATGGTTGGGGGGATTTCGAGAATGCGTAGTGCTTCCTCGCAGGCCCTTGAGGCGGCAGAAGTGGGGTTGGATCTCGACGCTCATGCTTGCCTAGGCGTACTCATTATGCAGCGCGATCGACGACACGATCGTCGGCCGTTAAAAACGAGCGAGCCAGACGGCCAGCCTCGGCACCCCTACTGCCAAAGCCTCATTGGTGGGTAAAACGTGGGCAACGAAGCGAGAATTATCGTGGGATAATGTGCTGGGATATGGCTAGGAAAGTCCGATGCGGTGTGGGCGGCGAAGCTAACGAAGGATGCAATGCTACGTGAGGTTCAAAGTTTTTGGGGGGCTTTCGAGCATGCACGAAGTGCTTCGTCGTAGGCCTTGGGCGGCACGACGTGGGGTTGGATCTCGACGCTCATGCTTGCCTAGGCGGTCTCGTTGCGCAGCACGATCGACGACACGATCGTTGGCCGTTAGAAACAAGCGAGCCACACGACCAGCCCCGGCACCCCTACTGCCAAGGCCTCATCAGTGGGAAAAAACGTGGGCAACGAAGCGAGAATAATCGTGGGATAATGAGCTGGGATATGGCTAGACAAGATCGATGGTGTGGGCGGCGAAGCTCACGATGATGCATGCTACGCGAGGGCCAAATCGTTGGGGGGGTTTCGAGCATGCGGAGTGCTTCGTCGTAGGCCCTCAGGCAGGTCAGACGGGGATGGATCTCGACGCTCCTGCTTGCATAGGCGTGAGCTATCATTGCGCAGCGCGATCGACGACACGATCGTCGGCCGTTAGAAACGAGCGAGCCACACGACCAGCCTCGACACCCCTACTGCCAAGGCCTCATTGGTGGGAAAAACGTGGGCAACGAAGCGAGAATAATCATGGGATAATGTGCCGGGATTTGGCCGGACAAGCTCGATGGTGTGGGCCGCGAAGCTCACGATGATGCATGCTACTTGAGGGCCAAATCATTGGGGGGATTTCGAGCATGCGTAGTGCTTCCTCGCAAGCCCTTGAGGCGGCAGACGTGGGGTTGGATCTCGACACTCATGCTTGCCTAGGCGGACTCATTGCGCAGCGCGATCGACGACACGATCGTCGGCCATGAAAAACGAGCGAGTCAAACGGCCAGCCTCGGCGCCCCTACTGCCAAAGCCTCATTGGTGGGAAAAACGTGGGCAACGAAGCGAGAATTATCGTGGGATAATGTGCTGGGATATGGCGAGACAAGCTCGATGGTGTGGGCGGCGAAGCTCACGATGATGCATGCTACGTGAGGGCCAAATTGTTGGGGGGATTTCGAGCATGCGGAGTGCTTCGTCTTAGGCCCTCGGGGCGACAGACGTGGGGTTGGATCTCGACGCTCATGCTTGCCTAGGCGGACTCATTGCGCAGCGCGATCGACGACACGATCGTCGGCCGTTAGAAACGAGTGAGCCACACGGCTAGCCTCGGCACCCCTACTGCCAAAGCCTCATTGGTTGGAAAAACGTGGGCAACGAAGCGAGAATAATCGTGGGATAATGTGCTGGGATGTGGCTAGACAAGCACGATGGTGTGGGCGGCGAAGCTAACGATGATGCGTGCTACGTGAGGGCCAAATTGTTGGGGGGATTTTGAGCATGCGGAGTGCTTCGTCGTAGGCCCTCGGGGAGGCAGATGTGGGGTTGGATCTCGACGCTCATGCTTGCCTAGGCAGACTCATTGCGCTGCGCGTTCGACGACACGATCGTCGACCGTTAGAAACGAGTGAGCCATACGGCTAGCCTCGGTACCCCTACTGCCAAGGCCTCATTGGTGGGAAAAACGTGGGCAACGAAGCGAGAATAATCGTGGGATAATATGCTGGGATATGGCTAGACAAGCTCGACGGTGTGGGCGGCGAAGCTCACGATGATGCATGCCACGTGTGGGCCAAATTTTTGGGAGGATTTCGAGCATGCGGAGTGCTTCACCGTAGGCCCTCGGGGCGGCAGACGTGGGGTTGGATCTCGACGCTCATGCTTGCCTAGGCGGACTCATTGCGCAGCACGATCGACGACACGATCGTCGGCCGTTAGAAACGAGTGAGCCACATGGCTAGCCTCGGCACCCCTACTGTCAACGCCTCATTAATGGGAAAAACGTGGGCAACGAAGCGAGAATTATCGTGGGATAATGTGCTGGGATATGGCTAGACAAGCTCGACGGTGTGGGCGGCGAAGCTCACGATGATGCATGCCACGTGTGGGCCAAATTTTTGGGAGGATTTCGAGCATGCGGAGTGCTTCACCGTAGGCCCTCGGGGCAGCAGACGTGG
Organism: Moringa oleifera; assembly: GCA_021397835.1. Taxonomy (NCBI): domain Eukaryota; kingdom Viridiplantae; phylum Streptophyta; class Magnoliopsida; order Brassicales; family Moringaceae; genus Moringa; species Moringa oleifera. Next base: position 15,619 of record JAJFZO010000163.1, read on the forward strand.
GGTTGGATCTCGACGCTCATGCTTGCCTAGGCGGACTCATTGCGCAGCACGATCGACGACACGATCGTCGGCCGTTAGAAACGAGTGAGCCACATGGCTAGCCTCGGCACCCCTACTGTCAACGCCTCATTAATGGGAAAAACGTGGGCAACGAAGCGAGAATTATCGTGGGATAATGTGCTGGGATATGGCGAGACAAGCTCGATGGTGTGGGCGGCGAAGCTCACGATGATGCATGCTACGTGAGGGCCAAATTGTTGGGGGGATTTCGAGCATGCGGAGTGCTTCCTCGTGGGCCCTCGGGGCGGCAGACGTGGGGTTGGATCTCGACGCTCATGCTTGCCTAGGCGGACTCATTGCGCAGCGCGATCGACGACACGATCGTCAGCCGTTAGAAACGAGCGAGCCACATGGCCAGCCTCGGCACCCCTATTGCCAAGGCCTCATTGGTGGGAAAAACAAGGGCAACGAAGCGAGATTAATCATGGGATAATGTGCTGGGATTTAGCTAGACAAGCTCGATGGTGTGGGCGGCGAAGCAAACGATGATGCATGCTACACGAGAGCCAAATGGTTGGGGGGATTTCGACAATGCGTAGTGCTTCCTCGCAGGCCCTGGAGGCGGCAGACGTGGGGTTGGATCTTGACGCTCATGCTTGCCTAGGCGGACTCATTATGCAGCGCGATCTACGACACGATCGTCGGCCGTTAAAAACGAGCGAGCCAAACGGCCAGCCTCGGCACCCCTACTGCCAAAGCCTCATTGGTGGGTAAAACGTGGGCAACGAAGCGAGAATTATCGTGGGATAATGTGCTGGGATATGGCTAGACAAGCTCGATGGTGTGGGCGGTGAAGCTCAAGATGATGCATGCTACACGAGAGCCAAATGGTTGGGGGGATTTCGAGAATGCGTAGTGCTTCCTCGCAGGCCATTGAGGCGGCAGACGTGGGGTTGGATCTTGACGCTCATGCTTGCCTAGGCGGACTCATTATGCAGTGCGATCGACGACACGATCGTCGGCCGTTAAAAACGAGCGAGCCAGACGGCCAGCCTCGGCACCCCTACTGCCAAGGCCTCATTGATGGGTAAAACGTGGGCAACGAAGCGAGAATTATCGTGGGATAATGTGCTGGGATATGGCTAGACAAGCTCGATGGTGTGGGCGGCGAAGCTAACGATGATGCATGCTACGTGAGGGCCAAATTGTTGGGGGGATTTCGAGCATGCGAAGTGCTTCGTCGTAGGCCCTCGGGACGGCAGACGTGGGGTTGGATCTCGACGCTCATGCTTGCCTAGGCGGACTCATTATGCAACGCGATCGACGACAAGATCGTCGGCCGTTAAAAACGAGCGAGCCAGACGGCCAGCCTCGGCACCCCTACTGCCAAGGCCTTATTGGTGGGTAAAACGTGGGCAACGAAGCGAGAATTATCGTGGGATAATGTGCTGGGATATGGCTAGACAAGCTCGATGGTGTGGGCGGCGAAGCTCACGATGATGCATGCTACGTGAGTGCCAAATTGTTGGGGGAATTTCGAGCATGCGGAGTGCTTCGTCGTAGGCCCTCAAGGCGGCAGACGTGGGGTTGGATCTCGACGCTCATGCTTGCCTAGGCGGACTCATTGCGCAGCGCGATCGACGACACGATCGTCGGCCGTTAGAAACGAGCGAGCCACACAGCCAGCTTCGGCACCCCGGCTGACAAGGCCTCATTGGTGGGAAAAATGTTGGCAACGAAACGAGAATAATCGTGGGATAATGTGCTGGGATTTGGCTAGACAAGCTCGATGGTGTGGGCGGCGAAGCTAACGATGATGCATACTACACGAGAACCAAATGTTTGGGGGAATTTCGAGAATGCGTAGTGCTTCCTCGCAGGCCCTGGAGGCGTCAGACGTGGGGTTGGATCTCGACGCTCATGCTTGCCTAGGCGGACTCATTATGCAGCGCGATCGACGACACGATCGTCGGCTATTAAAAACGAGCGAGCCAGACGGCCAGCCTCGGCACCCCTATTGCCAAGGCCTCATTGGTTGAAAAAACGTTGGCAACGAAGCGAGAATAATCGTGGGATAATGTGCTGGGATTTGGCTAGACAAGCTCGATGGTGTGGGCGGCGAAGCTAACGATAATGCATGCTACACGAGAGCCAAATGATTGGGGGGATTTCGAGAATGCGTAGTGCTTTCTCGCAGTCCCTTGAGGCGGCAGACGTGGGGTTGGATCTCGACGCTCATGCTTGCCTAAGCAGACTCATTATGCAGCGCGATCGACGACACGATCGTCGGCCGTTAAAAACGAGCGAGCCAGACGGCCAGCCTCGGCACCCCTACTGCCAAGGCCTAATTGGTGGGAAAAACATGGGCAACGAAGCGAGAATAATCGTGGGATAATGTGCTGGGATATGGCTAGACAAGCTCGATGGTGTGGGCGGCGAAGCTCACGATGATGCATGCTACGTGAATGCCAAAATGTTGGGGGGATTTCAAGCATGCAGAGCGCTTCCTCGTAGGCCCTCGGGGCGGCAGACGTGGGGTTGGATCTCGACGCTCATGCTTGCCTAGGCGGACTCATTATGCAGCGCGATCGACGACACGATCGTCGGCCGTTAAAAACAAGCAAGCCAGACGGCCAGCCTCGGCACCCCTATTGCGAAGGCCTCATTGGTGGGAAAAACGTGGGCAACGAAGCGAGAATAATCGTGGGATAAAGTGTTGGGATATGGCTAGACAAGCTCGATGGTGTGGGCGGCGAAGCTCACGATGATGCATGCTACGTGAGTGCCAAATTGTTGGGGGGATTTCCAGCATGCGGAGCGCTTCCTCGTAGGCCCTCGGGGCGGCAGACGTGGGGTTGGATCTCGACGCTCATGGTTGCCTAGGCGGACTCATTATGCAGCGCGATCGACGACACGATCGTCGGCCGTTAAAAACGAGCGAGCCAGACGGCCAGCCTCGGCACCCCTACTGCCAAGGCCTCATTGGTGGGTAAAACGTGGGCAACGAAGCGAGAATTATCGTGGGATAATGTGCTGGGATATGGCTAGACAAGCTCGATGGTGTGGGCGGTGAAGCTCACGATGATGCATGCTACGTGAGGGCCAAATTATTGTGGGGATTTCGAGCATGCGAAGTGCTTCGTCGAAGGCCCTCGAGGCGGCAAACGTGGGGTTGGATCTCGACGCTCATGCTTGCCTAGGCGGACTCATTGCGCAGCGCGATCGACGACACGATCGTCGGCCGTTAGAAACGAGCGAGCCACACAGCCAGCTTCGGCACCCCTACTGACAAGGCCTCATTAGTGGGAAAAATGTTGGCAACGAAACGAGAATAATCGTGGGATAATGTGCTGGGATTTGGCAAGACAAGCTCGATGGTGTGGGCGGCGAAGCTAACGATGATGCATGCTACACGAGAACCAAATGTTTGGGGGAATTTCAAGAATGCGTAGTGCTTCCTCGCAGGCCCTTGAGGCGGCAGACGTGGTGTTGGATCTCGACGCTCATGCTTGCCTAGGCGGACTCATTATGCAGCGCGATCGACGACACGATCGTCGGCCATTAAAAACGAGCGAGCCAGACGGCCAGCCTCGGCACCCCTATTACCAAGGCCTTATTGGTGGGAAAAACGTGGGCAACGAAGCAAGAATAATCGTGGGATAATGTGCTGGGATTTGGCTAGACAAGCTCGATGGTGTGGGCGGCGAAGCTAACGATGATGCTTGCTACACGAGAGCCAAATGGTTGGGGGGATTTCGAGAACGAGTAGTGCTCCCTCGCAGGCCCTTGAGGCGGCAGACGTGGTGTTGGATCTCGACGCTCATGCTTGCCTAGGCGGACTCATTATGCAGCGCGATCGACGACACGATCGTCGGCCATTAAAAACGAGCGAGCCAGACGGCCAGCCTCGGCACCCCTATTGCCAAGGCCTTATTGGTGGGAAAAACGTGGGCAACGAAGCAAGAATAATCGTGGGATAATGTGCTGGGATGTGGCGAGACAAGCACGATGGTGTGGGCGGTGAAGCTAACGATGATGCATGCTACGTGAGGGCCAAATTGTTGGGGGGATTTCGAGCATGCGGAGTGCTTCGTCGTAGGCCCTCGGGGAGGCAGACGTGGGGTTGGATCTCGACGCTCATGCTTGCCTAGGTGGACTCATTGCGCAGCACGATCGACGACACGATCGTCGGCCGTTAGAAACGAGTGAGCCACATGGCTAGCCTCGGCACCCCTACTGTCAACGCCTCATTGATGGGAAAAACGTGGGCAACGAAGCGAGAATAATCGTGGGATAATGTGCTGGGATATGGCGAGACAAGCTCGATGGTGTGGGTGGCGAAGCACACGATGATGCATGCTACGTGAGGGCCAAATTGTTGGGGGGATTTCGAGCATGCGGAGTGCTTCGTCGTAGGCCCTCGGGGCGACAGACATGGGGTTGGATCTCGACGCTCATGCTTGCCTAGGCGGACTCATTGCGCAGCACGATCGACGACACGATCGTCGTCCGTTAGAAACGAGTGAGCCACACGGCTAGCCTCGGCACCCCTACTGCCAAAGCCTCATTGGTTGGAAAAACGTGGGCAACGAAGCGAGAATAATCGTGGGATAATGTGCTGGGATGTGGCTAGGACAAGCAACATTGGGTTGGCGGCGAAGCTAACGAGATGCATGCTACGTGAGGGCCAAATTGTTGGGGATTTTTGGCATGCGTATGCTTCGTCGTAGCCCTCGGAGGCAGACGTGGGGTTGGATATCGACGCTCATGCTGCCTGAGGCCGACTCATTGCGCAGCGCGTGTTCGACGACACGATGTCGACCGTTGAAACGAGTGGCCGTACTGGCTATCCTCGGCACCCCTACTGCCAAGGCCTCATTGGTGGGAAAAAAGTGGGCAACGACGCGAGAATAATCGTGGGATAATGTGCTGGGATATGGCTAGACAAGCTCGATGGTGTGGGCGGCGAAGCTCACGATGATGCATGCCACGTGTGGGCCAAATTTTTGGGGGGATTTGGAGCATGCGGAGTGCTTCATCGTAGGCCCTCGGGGTGGGAGACGTGGGGTTGGATCTCGACGCTCATGCTTGCCTAGGTGGACTCATTGCGCAGCACGATCGACGACACGATCGTCGGCCGTTAGAAACGAGTGAGCCACATGGCTAGCCTCGGCACCCCTACTGTCAACGCCTCATTGATGGGAAAAACGTGGGCAACGAAGCGAGAATAATCGTGTTATAATGTGCTGGGATATGGCGAGACAAGCTCGATGGTGTGGGCGGCGAATCTCACGATGATGCACGCTACGTGAGGGCCAAATTATTGGGGGGATTTCGAGCATGCGGAGTGCTTCCTCGCAGGCCCTCGGGGCGGCAGACGTGGGGTTGGATCTCGATGCTCATACTTGCCTAGGCGGACTCATTGCGCAGCGCGATCGACGACACGATCGTCAGCCGTTAGAAACAAGCGAGCCACATGGCCAGCCTCGGCACCCCTATTGCCAAGGCCTCATTGGTGGGAAAAACAAGGGCAACGAAGCGAGAATAATCATGGGATAATGTGCTGGGATTTGGCTAGACAAGCTCGATGGTGTGGGCGGCGAAGCAAACGATGATGCATGCTACACGAGAGCCAAATGGTTGGGGGGATTTCGAGAATGCGTAGTGCTTCATCGCAGGCCCTTGAGGCGGCAGACGTGGGGTTGGATCTCGACGCTCATGCTTGCCTAGGCGGACTCATTGCGCAGCGCGATCGACGACACGATCGTCGTCCGTTAGAAACGAGTGAGCCACACGGCTAGCCTCGGCACCCCTACTGCCAAAGCCTCATTGGTTGGAAAAACGTGGGCAACGAAGCGAGAATAATCGTGGGATAATGTGCTGGGATGTGGCTAGACAAGCACGATGGTGTGGGCGGCGAAGCTAACGATGATGCATGCTACGTGAGGTTCAAATTGTTGGGGGGATTTCGAGCATGCGAAGTGCTTCGTCGTAGGCCCTCTGGGCGGCAGACGTGGGGTTGGATCTCGACGCTCATGCTTGCCTAGGCGGACTCATTATGCAACGCGATCGACGACACGATCGTCGGCCGTTAAAAACAAGCGAGCCAGACGGCCAGCCTCGGCACCCCTACTGCCAAGGCCTCATTGGTGGGTAAAACGTGGGCAACGAAGCGAGAATTATCGTGGGATAATGTGCTGGGATATGGCTAGACAAGCTCGATGGTGTGGGTGGCGAAGCTCATGATGATGCATGCTACGTGAGTGCCAAATTGTTGGGGGAATTTCGAGCATGCGGAGTGCTTCGTCGTAGGCCCTCAAGGCGGCAGACGTGGGGTTGGATCTCGACGCTCATGCTTGCCTAGGCGGACTCATTGCGCAGCGCGATCGACGACACGATCGTCGGCCGTTAGAAACGAGCGAGCCACACGACCAGCCTCGACACCCCTACTGCCAAGGCCTCATTGGTGGGAAAAACGTGGGCAACGAAGCGAGAATAATCATGGGATAATGTGCCGGGATTTGGCCAGACAAGCTCGATTGTGTGGGCTGCGAAGCTCACGATGATGCATGCTACTTGAGGGCCAAATCATTGGGGGGATTTCGAGCATGCGTAGTGCTTCCTCGCAAGCCCTTGAGGCGGCAGACGTGGGGTTGGATCTCGACACTCATGCTTGCCTAGGCGGACTCAATGCGCAGCGCGATCGACTACACGATCGTCGGCCGTGAAAAACGAGCGAGTCAAACGGCCAGCCTCGGCGCCCCTACTGCCAAAGCCTCATTGGTGGGAAAAACGTGGGCAACGAAGTGAGAATTATCGTGGGATAATGTGCTGGGATATGGCGAGACAAGCTCGATGGTGTGGGCGGCGGAGCTCACGATGATGCATGCTACGTGAGGGCCAAATTGTTGGGGGGATTTCGAGCATGCGGAGTGCTTCGTCGTAGGCCCTCGGGGCGACAGACGTGGGGTTGGATCTCGACGCTCATGCTTGCCTAGGCGGACTCATTGCGCAGCGCGATTGACGACACGATGGTCGACCGTTAGAAACGAGCGAGCCACACGACCAGCCTCGACACCCCTACAGCTAAGGCCTCATTGGTGGGAAAAACGTGGGCAACGAAGCGAGAATAATCATGGGATAATGTGCCGGGATTTGGCCAGACAAGCTCGATGGTGTGGGCTGCGAAGCTCACGATGATGCATGCTACCTGAGGGCCAAATCATTGGGGGGATTTCGAGCATGCGTAGTGCTTCCTCGCAGGCCCTTGAGGCGGCAGACGTGGGGTTGGATCTCGACGCTCATGCTTGCCAAGGCGGACTCATTATGCAGCGCGATCGGCGACACGATCGTCGGCCGTTAAAAACGAGCGAGCCAGACGACCAGCCTCGGCACCCCTACTGCCAAGGCCTCATTAGTGGGAAAAACGTGGGCAACGGAGCGAGAATAATCGTGGGATAATGTGCTGGGATATGGCTAGACAAGCTCGATGGTATGGGCGGCGAAGCTCACGATGATGCATGCTACGTGAGGGCCAAATTGTTGGGGGGATTTCGAGCATGCGGAGCGCTTCGTCGTAGGCCCTCGGGGCGGCAGACGTGGGGTTGGATCTCGACGCTCATGCTTGCCTAGGCGGACTCATTGCGCAGCGCGATCGACGACACGATCGTCAACCGTTAAAAACGAGCGAGCCAGACGGCCAGCCTCGGCACCCCTACTGCCAAGGCCTCATTGGTGGGAAAAACGTGGCAACGAAGCGAGAATAATCGTGGGATAATGTGCTGGGATATGGCTAGACAAGCTCGATGGTATGGGCGGCGAAGCTCACGATGATGCATGCTACATGAGGGCCAAATTGTTGGGGGGATTTCGAGCATGCGGAGTGCTTCGTCGTAGGCCCTCGGGGCGGCAGACGTGGGGTTGGATCTCGACGCTCATGCTTGCCTAGGCGGACTCATTGCGCAGCGCGATCGACGACACGATGGTCGACCGTTAGAAACGAGCGAGCCACACGACCAGCCTCGACACCCCTACAGCTAAGGCCTCATTGGTGGGAAAAACGTGGGCAACGAAGCGAGAATAATCATGGGATAATGTGCTGGGATTTTGCCAGACAAGCTCGATGGTGTGGGCTGCGAAGCTCACGATGATGCATGCTACCTGAGGGCCAAATCATTGGGGGGATTTCGAGCATGCGTAGTGCTTCCTCGCAGGCCCTTGAGGCGGCAGACGTGGGGTTGGATCTCGACGCTCATGCTTGCCTAGGCGGACTCATTGCGCAGCGCGATCGACGACACGATCGTCGGCCGTTAAAAATGAGCGAGCCAGAAGGCCAGCCTTGGCACCTCTACTGCCAAGGCCTTATTGGTGGGAAAAACGTGGGCAACGGAGCGAGAATAATCATGGGATAATGTGCTGGGATATGGCTAGACAAGCTCGATGGTGTGGGCGGCGAAGCTCACGATGATGCATGCTACGTGAGGGCCAACTTGTTGGGGGGATTTCGAGCATGCGGAGTGCTTCGTCGTAGGCCCTCGGGGCGGCAGACGTGGGGTTGGATCTCGACGATCATGCTTGCCTAGGCGGACTCATTGCGCAGCGCGATCGACGACACGATCGTCGGCCGTTAGAAACGAGCGAGCCACACAGCCAGCCTCGGCACCCCTACTGCCAAGGCCTCATTGGTGGGAAAAACGTGGGCAACGAAGCGAGAATAATCGTGGGATAAGGTGCTGGGATATGGCTAGACAAGCTCGATGGTGTGGGCGGTGAAGCTCACGATGATGCATGCTACGTGAGGGCCAAATTGTTGGGGGGATTTCGAGCATGTGGAGTACTTCGTCGTAGGCCCTCGGGGCGGCAGACGTGGGGTTGGATCTCGACGCTCATGCTTGCCTAGGCGGACTCATTGCGCAGCGCGATCGACGACACGATCGGCGGCCGTTAGAAACGAGCGAGCCACACAGCCAGCTTCGGCACCCCTACTGACAAGGCCTCATTGGTGGGAAAAATGTTGGCAACGAAACGAGAATAATCGTGGGATAATTTGCTGGGATTTGGCTAGACAAGCTCGATGGTGTGGGCGACGAAGCTAACGATGATGCATGCTACACGAGAACCAAATGTTTGGGGGAATTTCAAGAATGCGTAGTGCTTCCTCGCAGGCCCTGGATGCGGCAGACGTGGGGTTGGATCTCGATGCTCATGCTTGCCTAGGCGGACTCATTATGCAGCACGATCGACGACACGATCGTCGGCCATTAAAAACGAGTGAGCCAGACGGCCAGCCTCGGCACCCCTATTGCCAAGGCCTCATTGGTGGAAAAAACGTGGGCAACGAAGCGAGAATAATCGTGGGATAATGTGCTGGGATTTGGCTAGACAAGCTCGATGGTGTAGGCGGCGAAGCTAACGATGATGCATGCTACACGAGAGCCAAATGGTTGGGGGGATTTCAAGAATGCGTAGTGCTTCCTCGCAGTCCCTTGAGGCGGCAGACGTGGGGTTGGATCTCGACGCTCATGCTTGCCTAAGCAGACTCATTATGCAGCGCGATCGACGACACGATCGTCGGCTGTTAAAAACGAGCGAGCCAGACGACCAGCGTCGGCA
>JAJFZO010000109.1:0-2500 GCA_021397835.1 Moringa oleifera
CGCCCGCGGCCTGGCGGGCGCGCCCACCGCTGCCGCACGCTGGGCGGGCAGCCCATGCCGTGCCTGCTGGGGGCTGCCTGGGCGTGCCACCCGCGCCCAGGCTCAGTGCGACGCGGCGCCCCTGGCTCGCACGCTGGGCAGTCAGTCGAGGGACAGGGACAGTGGGGCTGGCACGCGATGGGCGCGCGCGGCCTGGCTGGCGCGCCCGCGGCCTGGCTGGAGCGCCCACCGCTGCCGCACGCTGGGCGAGCAGCCCATGCCGTGCCTGCTGGGGGCTGCCTGGGCGTGCCACCCGCGCCCAGGCTCAGTGCGACGCTGCCCCCCTGGCTCGCACGCTGGGCTGTCAGTCGAGGGACAGGGACGTGGGGGCTGGCTCGCGATGGGCGCCCGCGGCATGGCTGGCGTGCCCACCACTGTCTCATGTTGCATGAGCAGCCCATGCCGTGCCTGCTGGGGGCTGCCTGGGCATGCCACCAAGGCCCAGGGTCCGTGCGCGCGGCCCCCCTGGCTCGCTCGCTGGGCATAAGTCGAGGGGCAGGGACGGGGGGGCTGGCACGCGATGGGCGCCCGCGGCCTGGCTGGCGCGCCCACCGCTGCCGCACGCTGGGCGAGCAGCCCATGCCGTGCCTGCTGGGGGCTGCCTGGGCGAGCCACCCGCGCCCATGCTCCGTGCGACTCGGCCCCCCTGGCTCGCACGCTGGGCAGTCAGTCGAGGGACAGGAACGGTTGGGGAGGGGGCTCGCGATGGGCGCCCGCGGCCTGCCTGGCGCGCCCACTGCTGCCGCGACGCTGGGAGGGCAGCCCATGCCGTGCCTGCTGGGCTCTGGCTGGGCATGCCAACCGTGATCAGGGTCCGTGCGACGCGGCACCCCTGGCTTGCACGCTGTGCAGTCAGTCGAGGGGCATGGACGAGGGGGCTGGCTTGCTATTGGCGCCCTTGGCCTGGCTGGTGCATCAACCGCTGCCGTAAGCAGGGCGAGCAGCCCATGCCGTGCTGCTGGGGGATGCCTGGGCATGCCACCCGTGCCCAGGGTCTGTGCGACGCGGCACCCCTGGCTCGCACGCTGGGCAGTCAGTCGAGGGGCAGGGAACAGGGGGCTGGCTCGCAATGGGCGCCCGCAGCCTGGCTGGAGCGCCCACCGCTGCTGCACGCTGGGCGAGCGGGGGGCAGCCCCTGCCGTGCCTGCTGGGGGCTGCCTGGGCGTGCCACCCGCGCCCAGGCTCAGTGCGACGCGGCCCCCCTGGCTCGCACGCTGGGCAGTCAGTCGAGGGACAGGGACGTTGGGGCTGGCACGCGATGGGCGCCCGCGGCCTGGCTGGCGCGCCCACCGCTGCCGCACGCTGGGCGAGCAGCCCATGCCGTGCCTGCTGGGGGCTGCCTGGGCGAGCCACCCGCGCCCAGGCTCCGTGCGACGCGGCCCCCCTGGCGCGCACGCTGGGCAGTCAGTCGAGGGACAGGAACGTGGGGGCTGCCGCACGCTGGGCACTTGGCCCATGCCGTGCCTGCTGGGGGCTGCCTGGTCATGCCTCTTGTGCCCTGGGTCTGTGCGACGAGGCTCCCCTGGCTCGCTCGCTGGGCACTTAGTCGAGGGATAGCGACGAGGGGGCTGGCTCACTCTGGCTCCTGTGCTGGCTGGCGCGCCCACGCTGCCGCACGCTGGGCGAGCAGCCCATGCCGTGCCTGCTGGGGGCTGCCTGGGCGTGCCACCCGCGCCAGCTCATGCGACGCGGCGCCCCCTGGCTCGCACGCTGGGCAGTCAGTCGAGGGACAGGGACGTGGGGGCTGGCGCGCGATGGGCACTTGGCCCATGCCGTGCCTGCTGGGGGCTGCCTGGCCATGCCTCTTGTGCCCTGGGTCTGTGCGACGAGGCTCCCCTGGCTCGCTCGCTGGGCACTTAGTCGAGGGATAGCGACGAGGGGGCTGGCTCACTCTGGGCTCCTGTGGCCTGGCTGGCGCGCCCACCGCTGCCGCACGCTGGGCACTTGGCCCATGGCCAGGCCTGCTTGGGGCTGCCTGGCCATGCCTCTTGTGCCCTGGGCCTGTGCGACGAGGCTCCCCTGGCTCGCTCGCTAGGCACTAAGTCGAGGGACAGGGACGAGGGGGCTGGCTCACATCGGGCTCCTGTGGCCTGGCTGACACGGTCACCGCTGCCGCACGCTGGGCACTTGGTCGAGGGACAGGGACGAGGGGGCTGGCTCACGATGGGCCCCTGTGGCCTGGCTGGCGCGCCCACCGCTGCCGCACGCTGGGCACTTGGCCCATGCCGTGCCTGCTGGGGGCTGCCTGGCCATGCCTCTTGTGCCCTGGGCCTGTGCGACGAGGCTCCCCTGGCTCGCTCGCTGGGCACTTAGTCGAGGGACAGGGACGAGGGGGCTGGCTCACGATGGGCTCCTGTGGCCTGGCTGGCACGGCCACCGCTGCCGCACGCTGGGCACTTGGCCCATGCCGTGCCTGCTGGGGGCTGCCTGGGCTGCATCCCCGTCCCTGGGTCTGTGCGAC
>JAJFZO010000109.1:12500-15000 GCA_021397835.1 Moringa oleifera
GGACATTTCACAACAATTTCGCAACTGGGCATTGCGGCCAGCAGGCTGGGGCAGCTGTGCCTCTGCCTGGCCCATGGTGCATGCTGGCTGCCCTGTCCAGCGCACCTCCAGCCACCCCATGGCAGCCCTCAGGGTCCATCAAAGCCAGGGGCCACGGCCAAGGCCAGCTTGCCCACGAAATCGACACCCACAGCACGTGCCGAGCCTCACAGCGTGCTCGCGGCTGGCTCGCGTGGGGCGCCCCTGGCAAGGGTGGCGCCGTGCCTGCTGGCCACTGCTGGGGCACCCCTGGCTCGCACGCTGGGCAGTCAGTCGAGGGGCAGGGACGTGGGGGCTGGCTCGCGATGGGCGCCCGCGGCCTGCCTGGCGCGCCCACCGCTGCCGCACGCTGAGAACCGCTCCCCGGGCAGCCCATGCCGTGCCTTCTGGGGGCTGCCTGGGCGAGCCACCCGCGCCCAGTCTCCGTGCGACGCGGCCCCCCTGGCTCGCACGCTGGGCAGTCAGTCGAGTGACAGGGACGTCGGGGCTGGCTCGCGATGGGCGCCCGCGGCCTGCCTGGCGCGCCCACCGCTGCCGCACGCTGGGCGGGCAGCCCATGCCGTGCCTGCTGGGGGCTGCCTGGGCGAGCCGCCCGCGCCCAGTCTCCGTGCGACGCGGCCCCCCTGGCTCGCACGCTGGGCAGTCAGTCGAGGGACAGGGACGTGGGGGCTGGCTCGCGATGGGCGCCGGCGGCCTGCCTGGCGCGCCCTCACCACGCTGCCCGCACGCTGGGCGGGCAGCCCATGGCCGGCCTGCTGGTGGCTGCCTTGGCGAGCCTACCCGCGCCCGCTCCTTCCGTGCGACGCGGACCCCCCTGGTCGCACGCCTGTCAGGTAGTCCGATGGGCAGGGACTTCGGGCTTGGCTCGCGAATGGGCGCCCGCGGCCTGCCTGGCGCGCCCTCCGCTGCCGTAAGCTGGACGAGCAGCCCATGCCGTGCCTGCTGGGGGCTGCCTGGGCGAGCCACCCGTGCCCACTCCCCGTGCGACGCGGCCCCCCTGGCTCGCACGCTGGGCAGTCAGTCGAGGGACAGGGACGTGGGGGCTGGCTCGCGATGGGCGCCCGCGGCCTGCCTGGCGCGCCCACCGCTGCCGCACGCTGGGCGGCAGCCCATGCCGTGCCTGCTGGGGGCTGCCTGGGCGAGCCACCCGCGCCCAGGCTCCGTGCGACGCGGCCCCCCTGGCTCGCACGCTGGGCAGTCAGTCGAGGGACAGGGACGTGGGGGCTGGCTCGCGATGGGCGACCGCGGCCTGCCTGGCGCGCCCACCGCTGCGCACGCTTGGGCGGGGCAGCCCATGCCGTGCCTGCTGGGGGCTCTGCCTAGGCGAGCCACCCCACCAGTCTCCGTGCTACGCGGCCCACTGGCTCAACAACGCTGGCAGTCAGTCGAGGGACAGGAACAAGGGGCTGGCTCGCGATGGGCGCCTGTGTCCTGGCTGGAGCACCCACCGCTGCCGCACGCTGGGCACTTGGCCCATGCCGTGCCTGCTGGGGGCTTGCTGGGGCATGCCTCCCGTTCCCAGGGTCCAAGCGATGTGGCTCCCCTGGCTCGCTCGCCTTGGCACTAAGTCGAGGGACAGGGACGAGGGGGCTCGCTCGCGATGGGCACCCGTGGCCTGGCTGGCGCGCCCACTGCTGCCGCACGCTGGGCACTTGGCCCATGCCGTGCCTGCTGGGGGCTTGCCTGGGCATGCGTCCCGTGCCCAGGGCCTGTGTGACGCGGCTCCCTTGGCTCGCTCGCTGGGCACTTAGTCGAGGGACAGGGACGAGGGGCTGGCTCGCGACGGGCGCCTGTGTCCTGGCTGGAGCACCCACCGCTGCCGCACGCTGGGCACTTGGCCCATGCCGTGCCTGCTGAGGGCTGCTGGGGCATGCCTCCTGGGCCCAGGGTCCATGCGACGCGGCTCCCATGGCTCGCTTGCTGGGCACTTAGTCGAGGGACAGGGACAAGGGGCTGGCTCGCGATGGGCACCTGTGGCCTGGCTGGCGCGGCCACTGCTGCCGCATGCTGGGCACTTGGCCCATGCCATGCCTGCTGGAGGCTGCCTGGGCATGCGTCCAGTGCACAGGGCCTGTGTGACGCGGCTCCCTTGGCTCGCTCGCTGGGCACTTAGTCGAGGGACAGGGACGAGGGGCTGGCTCGCGACGGGCGCCTGTGTCCTGGCTGGCGCACCCACCGCTGCCGCACACTGGGCAATTGGCCTATGCCGTGCCTGCTGGGGGCTACCTGGGCATGCCTCCCGTGCCCAGGGTCCATGCGACGCGGCTCCCCTGGCTCGCTCGCTGGGCACTTGCTCGAGGGACAGGGACATGGGGCTGGCTCGCGATGGGCGCCTGTCGCCTGGCTGGTGCGGCCACCGCTTCCGCACGCTGGGCACTTGGCTCCTGCCATGCCTGCTGGAGGCTGCCGGGGCATGCCTCGCGTGCCCAGGGTCTGTGCGACTCGGCTCCCCTGGCTCGCT
>JAJFZO010000460.1:7500-10000 GCA_021397835.1 Moringa oleifera
CAGGCAGGCCGCGGGCGCCCATCGCGAGCCAGCCCCCACGTCCCTGTCCCTCGACTGACTGCCCAGCGTGCGAGCCAGGGGGGCCGCGTCACACGGAGACTTGGCGCGGGTGGCTCGCCCAGGCAGCCCCCGGCAGGCACGGCATGGGGTGCCCGCCCAGCGTGCGGCAGCGGTGGGCGCGCCAGGCAGGCCGCGGGCGCCCATCGCGAGCCAGCCCCCACGCCCCTGCCCCTCGACTGACTGCCCAGCGTGCGAGCCAGGGGTGCCCCAGCAGTGGCCAGCAGGCACGGCGCCAGCCTTGCCAGGGGCGCCCCACGCGAGCCAGCCGCGAGCACGCTGTGAGGCTCTGCACGTGCTGTGGGTGTCGATTTCGTGGGCAAGCTGGCCTTGGCCGTGGCCCCTGGCTTTGATGGACCCTGAGGGCTGCCATGGGGTGGCTGGAGGTGCGCTGGACAGGGCAGCCAGCATGCACAATGGGCCAGGCAGAGGCACAGCTGCCCCAGCCTGCTGGCCGCAATGCCCAGTTGCGAAATTGTTGTGAATTGTCCGTCTTTTCATCATGGAATTGGTCCCAACATGACTCAAATAATTCGTGTAATTCATGAGGAGTCTGCCCCTGAAGTTTGGGATCATTTCGACTCACGGGCTATTTTTGATGATTTTTTCAATTTTCGGCTGTAAAAAATTCATTAAAAAAAATTTTGTGCCCAGAAAATTCTAAAATTTTTTCTGGTGGTAGATATGATTATTCTCCATTTATTTACAAAATTTCAGCTCAAAATTCCGAGTAAATAATTTTTTGGACCCATTATGACGGCTCTGACATATTGATGTTTCCTCTTACCGGGAGTGAAATTTCATTTAAGACTCTTTAGGGGGGAGGTGGTCACCTAGCTTGCTGGGTGCCAACAGGCCATGCGTGCCTCCCCCCCTGCCCATCCCACGTGGGCAGCCGCTGGGCTTGGGCAACCCAGCGCGCATGGCATGGGCAGGGCGGCTTGCTGCCTTGCCCATCCAGCCGGTGGTGCGTGGCTGTGGCGGCCACCACCGCCGGCAGGCAGGCGGCCGGCGACGGCGGCCGAAGAGTGTGGGACGCCCAATCAGTAGCCAACGAGTGGGGAAAAACGTGGGAAACGAAATCCGCTAAATTGTGGGCAACGAAATCAGAAAAATCGTGGGATAATGATCTGGGATGTGGCTACACAAGCTCGATGGTGTGGGCGGCGAAGCTAACGATGATGCATGCTACGCGAGGGCCAAATCGTTGGGGGATTTCGAGCATGCGGAGTGCTTCGTCGCAGGCCCTCGAGGCAGCGGACGCGGGGCTGGATCCCGACGCCCAGGCTTGCCTAGGCGGACTCGTTGCGCAGCGCGATCGACGACACGATCGTCGGCCGTTAGCAATGAGCGAGCCACACGGCCAGCCTGGGCAAGGCGGTGACACCCCCTGCTGCCAAGGCCTCATCGGTGGGGGAAAACGTGGGTCAACGAAACGAGGGAAACCGTGGGATAATGAGCTGGGATGTCGCTAGACAATCTCGATGGTGTGGGCGGCGAAGCTAACGATGATGCATGCTACGCGAGGGCCAAATCGTTGGGGGGAATTCGAGCATGCGGAGTGCTTCGTCGCAGGCCCTCGAGGCGGCGGACGCGGGGCTGGATCCCGACGCCCAGGCTTGCCTAGGCGGACTCGTTGCGCAGCGCGATCGACGACACGATTGTCGGCCGTTAGCAATGAGCGAGCCACACGGCCAGCCTGGGCAAGGCGTGACACCCCTGCTGCCAAGGCCTCATCGGTGGGAAAAACGTGGGCAACGAAACGAGGGAAACAGTGGGATAATGAGCTGGGATGTCGCTAGACAATCTCGATGGTGTGGGCGGCGAAGCTAACGATGATGCATGCTACGCGAGGGCCAAATCGTTGGGGGATTTCGAGCATGCGGAGTGCTCCGTCGCAGGCCCTCGAGGCGGCGGACGCGGGGCTGGATCCCGACGCCCAGGCTTGCCTAGGCGGACTCGTTGCGCAGCGCGATCGACGACACGATTGTCGGCCGTTAGCAATGAGCGAGCCACACGGCCAGCCTGGCCAAGGCGTGACACCCCTACTGCCAAGGCCTCATCGGTGGGAAAAACGTGGGCAACAAAACGAGGGAAACCGTGGGATAGTGAGATGGGATGTCGCTAGACAATCTCGATGGTGTGGGCGCTGAAGCTAACGATGATGCATGCTACGCGAGGGCCAAATCGTTGGGGGGATTTGGAGCATGCGGAGTGCTTCGTCGCAGGCCCTCGAGGCGGCGGACGCGGGGCTGGATCCCGACGCCCAGGCTTGCCTAGGCGGACTCGTTGCGCAGCGCGATCGACGACACGATTGTCGGCCGTTAGCAATGAGCGAGCCACACGGCCAGCCTGGGCAAGGCGTGACACCCCTGCTGCCAAGGCCTCATCGGTGGGAAAAACGTGGGCAACGAAACGAGGGAAACCGTGGGATAATGAGCTG
>JAJFZO010000460.1:17500-23642 GCA_021397835.1 Moringa oleifera
CCCATCGCGGGCCAGCCCCTCGTCCCTGTCCCTCGACCAAGTGCCCAGCGAGCGAGCCAGGGGAGCCGAGTCACACAGACCCTGGGCACGCGAGGCATGCCCCGGCAGCCTCCAGCAGGCATGGCATGAGCCAAGTGCCCAGCGTGCGGAAGCGGTGGCCGCACCAGCCAGGCGACAGGCGCCCATCGCGAGCCAGCCCCTTGTCCCTCTCCCCCGAGCAAGTGCCCAGCGAGCGAGCCAGGGGAGCCGCGTCGCATGGACCCTGGGCACGGGAGGCATGCCCAGGCAGCCACCAGCAGGCACGGCATAGGCCAATTGCCCAGTGTGCGGCAGCGGTGGGTGCGGCAGCCAGGACACAGGCGCCCGTCGCGAGCCAGCCCCTCGTCCCTGTCCCTCGACTAAGTGCCCAGCGAGCGAGCCAAGGGAGCCGCGTCACACAGGCCCTGGGCACTGGACGCATGCCCAGGCAGCCTCCAGCAGGCATGGCATGGGCCAAGTCCCCAGCATGCGGCAGCAGTGGACGCGCCAGCCAGGCCACAGGTGCCCATCGCGAGCCAGCCCCTTGTCCCTGTCCCTCGACTAAGTGCCCAGCGAGCGAGCCATGGGAGCCGCGTCGCATGGACCCTGGGCCCGGGAGGCATGCCCCAGCAGCCCCCAGCAGGCACGGCATGGGCCAAGTGCCCAGCGTGCGGCAGCGGTGGGTGCTCCAGCCAGGACACAGGCGCCCATCGCGAGCCAGCCCCTTGTTCCTGTCCCTCGACAAAGTGCCCAGCGAGCGAGCCAAGTCAGCCGCGTCGCACAGACCCTGGGCACGGGACGCATGCCCAGGCAGCCTCCAGCAGGCATGGCATGGGCCAAGTGCCCAGCGTGCGGCAGCGGTGGCCGCGCCAGCCAGGCCACAGGCGCCCATCGCGAGCCAGCCCCTTGTCCCTGTCCCTCGACTGAGTGCCCAGCGTGCGAGCCACCTGGCCGGTTGCTGGACCCTGGGCCAAGATGGATGCCCCGGCAGCCCCCAGCAGGCACGGCATGGGCTGCCCGCCCAATCGTGCGGCAGCGGTGGCGCGCCCGGCAGCCGCGGGCGCCCTCGCGAGCCAGCCCCCTCTCCCTGTCCCCTCGACTGACTGCCCAGCGTGCGAGCCAGGGGGGGCCGCGTCCCACGTAGAACTGGGCGCGGTTGGCCTCGCCCAGGCAACCCCCAGCAGGTCACGGCATGGCTTGCCGCCCAGCGTGGCGGCAGCGGTGGGCGCGCAGGCAGGCCGCGGGCTGCCCATCGCGAGCCAGCCCAACCACGTCCCTGTCCTCGACTGACTGCCCAGCGTGCGAGCCAGGGGGGCCGCATCGCACGAAGACTGGGCGCGGGTGACTCGCCCAGGCAGCCCCCAGCAGGCACGGCATGGGCTACTCGCCCAGCGTGAGGCAGCGGTGGGCGCGCCAGGCAGGCCGCGTGCGCCCATCGCGAGCCAGCCCCCACGTCCCTGTCCCTCGACTGACTGCCCAGCGTGCGAGCCAGGGGGGCCGCGTCGCACGGAGCCTGGGCGCGGTTGGCTCGCCCAGGCAGCCCCCAGCAGGCACGGCATGGGCTGCCCGCCCAGCGTGCGTCAGCGGTGGGCGCGCCAGGCAGGCCGCGGGCGCCCATCGCGAGCCAGCCCCCACGTCCCTGTCCCTCGACTGACTGCCCAGCGTGCGAGCCAGGGGGGCGCGTCGCACGGAGACTGGGCGCGGGGGGCTCGCCCAGGCAGCCCCCAGCAGGCACGGCATGGGCTGCCCCGCCCAGCGTGCGGCAGCGGTGGGCGCGCCAGGCAGGCCGCGGGCGCCCATCGCGAGCCAGCCCCGACGTCCCTGTCCCTCGACTGACTGCCCAGCGTGCGAGCCAGGGGGGCCGCGTCGCACGGAGACTGGGCCCGGGTGGCTCGCCCAGGCAGCCCCCAGCAGGCACGGCATGGGCTGCCCGCCCAGCGTGCGGCAGCGGTGGGAGCGCCAGGCAGGCCGCTGGCGCCCATAGCGAGCCAGCCCCACGTCCCTGGCCCTCGACCTGACTGCCCAGCGTGCGAGCCAGGGGGGCCGCGTCGCACGGAGACTGGGCGCGGGTGGCTCGCCCAGGCAGCCCCCAGCAGGCACGGCATGGGCTGCCCGCCCAGCGTGCGGCAGCGGTGGGCGCCCCAGGCAGGCCGCGGGCGCCCATCGCGAGCCAGCCCCGACGTCCCTGTCCCTCGACTGACTGCCCAGCGTGCGAGCCAGGGGGGCCGCGTCGCACGGAGACTGGGCGCGGGTGGCTCGCCCAGGCAGCCCCCAGCAGGCACGGCATGGGCTGCCCGCCCAGCGTGCGGCAGCGGTGGGCGCGCCAGGCAGGCCGCGGGCGCCCATCGCGAGCCAGCCCCCACGTCCCTGTCCCTCGACTGACTGCCCAGCGTGCGAGCCAGGGGGGCCGCGTCGCACGGAGACTGGGCGCGGGTGGCTCGCCCAGGCAGCCCCCAGCAGGCACGGCATGGGCTGCCCGCCCAGCGTGCGGCAGCGGTGGGCGCGCCAGGCAGGCCGCGGGCGCCCATCGCGAGCCAGCCCCCACGTCCCTGTCCCTCGACTGACTGCCCAGCGTGCGAGCCAGGGGGGCCGCGTCGCACGGAGCCTGGGCGCGGGTGGCTCGCCCAGGCAGCCCCTAGCAGGCACGGCATGGGCTGCTCACACACGCCCAGCGTGCGGCAGCGAGTGGGCGCGCCAGGCATGCCGCGGGCGCGCCATCGGCAGAGCCAGCCCCCACGTCCCTGTCCCTCGACTGACTGCCCAGCGTGCGAGCCAGGGGGGCCGCGTCGCACTGAGCCTGGGCGCGGGTGGCTCGCCCAGGCAGCCCCCAGCAGGCACGGCATGGGCTGCCCCCCCAGCGTGCGGCAGCAGTGGGCGCGCCAGGCAGGCCGCGGGCGCCCATCGCGAGCCAGCCCCCACGTCCCTGTCCCTCGACTGACTGCCCAGCGTGCGAGCCAGGGGGGCCGCGTCGCACGGAGCCTGGGCGCGGGTGGCTCGCCCAGGCAGCCCCCAGCAGGCACGGCATGGGCTGCCCGCCCCGCGTGCGGCAGCGGTGGGCGCGCCAGGCAGGCCGCGGGCGCCCATCGCGAGCCAGCCCCCACGTCCCTGTCCCTCGACTGACTGCCCAGCGTGCGAGCCAGGGGGGCGCGTCGCACGGAGACTGGGCGTCGGGTGGCGCGCCCAGGCAGCCCCCAGCATCACGGCATGGGCTGCCCGCCCAGCTGCGGCAGCGTGGCGCGCCAGCAGGCCGCGGGCGCACCATCGCGAGCCGCCCCCACGTCCCTGTCCCTCGACTGACTGCCCAGTGTGCGAGCCAGGGGGGCCGCGTCGCACGGAGACTGGGCGCAGGTGGCTCGCCCAGGCAGCCCCCAGCAGGCACGGCATGGGCTGCCCGCCCAGCGTGCGGCAGCGGTGGGCGCGCCAGGCCGGCCGCGGGCGCCCATCGCGAGCCAGCCCCCACGTCCCTGTCCCTCGACTGACTGCCCAGCGTGCGAGCCAGGGGGGCCGCGTCGCACGGAGACTGGGCGCGGGTGGCTCGCCAGGCAGCCCCCAGCAGGCACGGCATGGGCTGCCCGCCCAGCGTGCGGCTTCGGAGGTGGGCGCGCCAGGCAGGCCGCGGGCGCCCATCGCGCGCCAGCCCCGACGTCCCTGTCCCTCGACTGACTGCCCAGCGTGCGAGCCAGGGGGGCCGCGTCGCACGGAGACTGGGCGCGGGGGGCTCGCCCAGGCCGCCCCCAGCAGGCACGGCATGGGCTGCCCGCCCAGCGTGCGGCAGCGGTGGGCGCGCCAGGCAGGCCGCGGGCGCCCATCGCGCGCCAGCCCCGACGTCCCTGTCCCTCGACTGACTGCCCAGCGTGCGAGCCAGGGGGGCCGCGTCGCACGGAGACTGGCGCGGGTGGCTCGCCCAGGCAGCCCCCAGCAGGCACGGCATGGGCTGCCCGCCCAGCTTGCGGCAGCGGTGGGCGCGCCAGGCAGGCCGCGGGCGCCCATCGCGCTCCAGCCCCCCTCCCTGTCCCTCGCCTGACTCGCCCAGCGTGCGACCCGGGGGGCGCGTGCACGGAGACTGGCGCGGGTGGCTCGCCCAGGCAGCCCCCAGCAGGCACGGCATGGGCTGCCGCGCCCAGCCTCTGCGGCAGCGGTGGGCGCGCCAGGCAGGCCGTCGGGCGCCCATCGCGAGTCCAGCCCCCACGTCCCTGTCCCTCACTGACTGCCCAGTGTGCGAGCAGGGTGGCCGCGTCGCACGAGACTGGGCGCGTGTGGCTCGCCCATGCAGCCCCCAGCAGGCACTGAATGGGCTGCCCGCCCAGCGTGCGGCTGCGTGGCGCGCCAGCAAGGCCGCGGGCGCCCGTCGCGAGCCAGCCCCCACGTCCCTGTCCCTCGATTGACAGCCCAGCGTGCGAGCCAGGGGGCGCCGCGTCGCACTGACCCTGGGCACGGATGGCACGCCCAGGCAGCCCCCAGCGCGCACGGCATGGGCTGCTCGCCCAGCGTGCGGCAGCGGTGGGCGCGCCAGCCAGGCCGCGGGCGCCCATCGCGTGCCAGCCCAACGTCCCTGTCCCTCGACTGACTGCCCAGCGTGCGAGCCAGGGGGGCCGCGTCGCACTGAGCCTGGGCGCGGGTGGCTCGCCCAGACAGCCCCCAGCAGGCACGGCATGGGCTGCCCGCCCAGCGTGCGGCAGCAGTGGGCGCGCCAGGCAGGCCGCGGGCGCCCAGCGCGAGCCAGCCCCCACGTCCCTGTCCCTCGACTGACTGCCCAGCGTGCGAGCCAGGGGGGCCGCGTCGCACGGAGCCTGGGCGCGGGTGGCTCGCCCAGGCAGCCCCCAGCAGGCACGGCATGGGTTGCCCGCCCTGCGTGCGGCAGCGGTGGGCGCGCCAGGCAGGCCGCTGGCGCCCATCGCGAGCCAGCCCCCACGTCCCTGCCCCTCGACTGACGGCCCAGCGTGCGAGCCAGGGGTGCCCCAGCCGTGGCCAGCAGGCACGGCGCCAGCCTTGCCAGGGGCGCCCCACGCGAGCCAGCCGCGAGCACGCTGTGAGGCTCGGCACGTGCTGTGGTTGTCGATTTCGTGGGCAAGCTGGCCTTGGCCGTGGCCCCTGGCTTTGATGGACCCTGAGGGCTGCCATGGGGTGGCTGGAGGTGCGCTGGACAGGGCAGCCAGCATGCACCATGGGCCAGGCAGAGGCACAGCTGCCCCAGCCTGCTGGCCGCAATGCCCAGTTGCGAAATTGTTGTGAAGTGTCCGTCTTTTCATCATGGAATTGGTCCCAAAATGACTCAAATAATTCGTGTAATTCATGAGGAGTCTGCCCCTGAAGTTTGGGATCATTTCGACTCACGGGCTATTTTTGATGATTTTTTCAATTTTCGGCTGTAAAAAAATCATTAAAAAAAATTTTGTGCCCAGAAAATTCTAAAATTTTTTCTGGTGGTAGATATGATTATTCTCCATTTATGTACAAAATTTCAGCTCAAATTTCCAAGTAAATAATTTTTTAGACCCATTATGACGGCTCAGACATATTGATGTTTCCTCCTGCCGGAAGTGAAATTTCATTTAAGACTCTTTAGGGGGGAGGTGGGTCTCTCAGCTTGCTGGGAGCCAACAGGCCATGCGTGCCTCCCCCCCTGCCCATCCCCCGCGGGCAGGCGCTGGGCTTGGGCAACCCAGCGCGCATGGCATGGGCAGGGCGGCTTGCTGCCTTGCCCATCCAGCCGGTGGTGCGTGGCTGTGGCGGCCACCACCGCCGGCAGGCAGGCGGCCGGCGACGTCGGCCGAAGAGTGTGGGACGCCCACTCAGTAGCCAACGAAGTGGGGAAAACGTGGGAAACGAAATCCGCTAAATTGTGGGCAACGAAATGAGAAAAATCGTGGGATAATGAGCTGGGATGTGGCTACACAAGCTCGATGGTGTGGTCGGCGAAGCTAACGATGATGCATGCTACGCGAGGGCCAAATCGTTGGGGGATTTCGAGCATGCGGAGTGCTTCGTCGCAGGCCCTCGAGGCGGCGGACGCGGGGCTGGATCCCGACGCCCAGGCTTGGCTAGGCGGACTCGTTGCGCAACGCGATCGACGACACGAGCGTCGGTTGTTAGCAATGAGCGAGCCGCACGGCCATCCTGGGCA
>JAJFZO010000829.1:0-5000 GCA_021397835.1 Moringa oleifera
CGCTCATTGCTAACGGCTGACGATCGTGTCATCGATCGTGCTGCACAATGAGTCCGCCTAGGCAAGCCTAGGCGTCGAGATTCAGCCCTGCATTCGCCGTCTCGAGGGCCTGCGATGAAGCACTCCGCATGCTAAAAATCCACCCAGTGATTTGGCCCTCGCGTAGCATGCATCATCGTTAGCTTCGCCGCCCATACCGTCGAGTTTGTGTAGCCATATCCCAGCTCATTATCCCACAATTTCTCTCGTTTCGTTGCCCACATTTTTCCCACCGATGAGGCCTTAGCAACAGGGATGTCACGCCTTGCCCATGCTGGCTGTCTGGCTCGCTTGTTGCTAACGGCCGACGATCCTGTCGTCGATCGCGCTGCGCAACAAGTCCGCCTAGGCAAGCCTGAGTGTCGGGATCCAACCCTACATCCGCCACCTCGAGGGCCTGCGATGAAGCACTCCGCATGCTCAAAATTCCCCCCAACGATTTGGCCCTCGCGTAGCATGCATCATCGTTAGCTTCGCCGCCCAACCCGTCGAGCTTGTGTAGCGACATCCCAGCTCATTATCCCATTATTTTTCTCATTTCGTTGCCCACATTTTTCCCACCGATGAGGCCTTGGCAGCAGGGGTGCCCAGGCTGGCCGTGTGGCTCACTCATTCCTAACGGCCGACGATCGTGTCGTCGATCGCGCTGCGCAATGAGTCCACCTAGTCAAACCTGGGTGTCGGGATCAAGCCCCGCATCCGTCGCCTCGAGAGCCTGCGACGAAGCACTCCGCATGCTCAAAATCCCCCTAGCGATATGGCCCTCGCATAGCATGCATCATCGTTAGGTTCACCGCCCACACCGTCGAGCTTGTGTAGCCACATCTCAGCTCATTATCCCATGATTTTTCTAATTTCGAGGCCCGTGTTTTTCCCACCGATGAGGCCTTGGCTGTGGGGGTGCCCAGGCTGGCCAGGTGGCTCGCTCATTGCTAATGACCGACGATCATGTCGTCGATCGCGCTGCACAACGAGTCCGTCGAGGTAAGCCTGGGCGTCGAGATCCAGCCCCGCATCGCTGCCTCGAGGGCCTGCAATGAAGCACCCCGCATGCTCAAAATTTCCCCCAACGATTTGGCCCTCGCGTAGCATGCATCATCGTTAGCTTCGCCGCCCAACCCGTCGAGCTTGTATAGCCACATCCCAGCTCATTATCCCACGATTTTTCTCATTTTGTTGGCCACATTTTTCCCACCGATGAGGCCTTGGCAACAGGGGTGTCACGCCTTGCCCAGGCTGGCCGTGTGGCTCGCTCATTGCGAATGGATGACAATCATGTCGTCGATCGCGCATGCTCAATGAGTCTACCTAGGCAAGCCTGAGTGTCAGGATCTAACCCCACATCCGCCGCCTCGAGGGCCTGCGACGAAGCACTACGCATGCTCGAAATCCCCCCCAGTTATTTGGACCTCGCGTAGCATGCATCATCGTTAGCTTCGTCGCCCATACCGTCGAGCTTGTGTAGCCACATCCCAACTCATTATCCCATGATTTTTCTCATTTCATTGCCCAAAATTTAGTGGATTTCATTTCCCACGTTTTCCCCGCTCCGTTGGCTACTGATCAGGCATCCCACGCTCTTCGACTGACGTCGCCGGCCGCCTGCCTGCCGGTGGTGGTGGCCGCCACAGCCACGCACCACCGACTGGATGGGCAAGGCAGCAAGCCGCCCTGCCCATGATATGTGCGTTGGGTTGCCCAAGCCCAGCGCCTGCCCACGTGGGATGGGCAGGGGGGGAGGCACGCATGGCCTGTTGGCACCCAGCAAGCTGGGTGACCACCTCCCCCCTAAAGAGTCTTAAATGAAATTTCACTCCCAGCAGGAGGAAACATCAATATGTCTGAGCCGTCATAATGGGTATAAAAAATTATTTACTTGGATTTTTGAGATGAAATTTTGTACATAAATGGAGAATAATCATATGTACCACTAGAAATAATTTTAGAATTTTTTGGGCACTAAATTTTTTTTAATGAATTTTCTACAGCTGAAAATTGAAAAAATCATCAAAAATAGCCCGTTAGTCGAAATGATCCCAAACTTCACGGGCAAACTCCTCATGAATTACACGAATTAATTGAGTCATTTTGGGACCAATTCCATGATGAAAAGACGGTCAATTCACAGCAATTTCGCAACTAGGCATTGCGGCCAACAGTCTGGGGCAGCTGTGCCTCTGCCTAGCCCATGGTTCATGCTGGCTGCCTTGTCTAGCGCACCTCCAAACACCCCATGGATGCCCTCAGGGTCCACCAGAGCCAAGGGCCACGGCATAGGCCAGCTTGCCCATGAAATCAACGCCCACAGCATGTGCTGAGCCTCACAGCGTGCTCGCGGCTGGCTCGCGTGGGGTGCCCCTGGCAAGGCTGGTGCCGTGCCTGCTGGTGACTGCTATGGCACCCCTGGCTCGCACGCTGGGCAGTTAGCCGAGGGGCAGGGATGAGGGGGCTGGCTCGCAATGAGCGCCCGCGGCCTGGCTGGTGCGCCCACCGCTGCTGCACACTAGGCGAGCACCCCATGCCGTGCCTGCTGGGGGCTACCTGGGCATGCCACCCGTGCCCAGGGTCCGTGCAACATGGCACCCCTGGCTCACACGCTGGGCAGTCAGTCGACGGGCAAGGACGAGGGGGCTGGCTCGCGATGGGTGCCCGCGGCCTAGCTAGCCCCCCCACTGCTGCCGCACACTGGGCGAGCAACCCATGCCGTGCCTGCTGGGGGCTGCCTAGGCATGCCACCCATGCCCAGGGTCCGTATGACAAGGCCCCCCTGGCTTGCTCGCTGGGCACTACGTTAAGGGACAGGGACATGGGGGTTGGCTCGCGATGAGCACCCGTGGCTTGGCTGGCGCGCCCACTGCTGTCGTACACTGGGCGAGCAGCCCATGCCGTGCCAGCTGGGGGTGCCTAGGCGTGCCAGCCTTGCCCAGGGTCCGTGCGACGTGGCACCCCTGGCTCGCACGCTGGGCAGTCAGTCGAGGGGCAGGGACGAGGGGGCTGGCTCGCAATGGGCTCCCGCAGCCTGGCTGGCGCTCCCACCGCTGTCGCACGATGGGCGAGAAGCCCATGCCGTGCTTGTTGGGGGCTGCCTGGGCGTGCCAACCGTGCCCAGGGTCCGTGCGACGCGGCCCCTCTGGCTCGCTCGCTGGGCACTTGGTCGAGGGACAGGAACGAGGGGGCTAGCTCGCGATGGGCGCTTGTGGCCTACCTGGCATGGCTTGCCTCCCGTGCCCAGAGTCTGTGCGATGCGGCTCCCCTGGCTCGCTCACTGGGCACTAAGTCTAGGGAGAGGGACGAAGGGGCTGGCTCGTGATGGGCGCCCGTTGCCTAGTTAGCGTGCCCATCGCTGCAGTACGCTGGGCACTTGGCCCATGCTATGCTTGCTGGGGGCTGCTGGGGCATGCCTCCTATGCCCAGGGTCCTTGCGACGCTGGTCCCCTGGCGCGCTCGCTGGGCACTAAGTTGAGGGATAGGGACGAGGGGCCGGGCTCGCAATAGGCGCCCGTGTCCTGGCTGGCGCGCCCACCTCTACTGCACGCTAGGCACTTGGCCCATGCCGTGCCTGCTGGGGGCTGCCGGGGCATGCCTCCCTTGCCCAGGGTCTGTGCGGCGCGGCTCCCCTGGCTCGCTCGCTGGGCACTTAGTCGAGGGACAGGGACCAGGGGGCTGGCTCGCAATGGGCGCCTGTGGCCTGGCTGGCGCGGCCACCGCTGCAGCACGCTGGGCACTTGGCCCATGCCGTGCCTGCTGGGGGCAGCCGGGACATGCCTCTAGTCCCCAGGGTCTGTGCGACGCGGCTCCCCTGGCCCGCTCGCTGGGCACTTAGTCGAGGGATAGGCACGAGGGGGCTGGCTCGCGATGGGAGCCTGTGGCCTGGCTGGCGCGCCCTCCTCTGCCGCACGCTGGGCACTTGCGCATGTCGTACCTGCTGGGGGCTGCCTGGGCATGCCTCCCATGCCCAGAGTCCGTGTGACGTGGCTCCCCTGGCTCGCTTGCTGGGCACTTAGTCGAGGGACAGAGACGAGGAGGTTGGCTCGCGATGGGCGCCTGTGGCCTCGCTAGCGCACCCACCTCTACTGCACGCTGGGCACTTGGCCCATGCCGTGCCTGCTGGGGGCTGCCGGGGCATGCCTCTCGTGCCCAGAGTCCATGCGACGCGGCTCCCATGGCTCGCTCGCTGGGCACTTAGTCGAGGGACAGGGACTAGGGGGCTGGCTCGCGATGGGCGCCTGTGGCCTAGCTGGCGCGCCCACCGCTGCAGCACGTTGGGCACTTGGCCCATGCCGTGCCTGCTGGGGGCTGCCGAGACATGCCTCCCGTGCCCAGGGTCCGTGCGACGCGGCTCCCCTTGCTCGCTCGCTGGGCACTTAGTCGAGGGACAGGCACGAGGGGGCTGGCTCGCGATGGGCGCCTGTGGCCTGGCTGGCGCGCCCTCCTCTGCCCCACGCTGGGCACTTGCCCATGTCATACCTGCTGAGAGCTGCCTGGACATGCCTCCCGTGCCCAGAGACCGTGTGACGCGGCTCCCCTAGCTCGCTCGCTAGGCACTAAGTCGAGGTACAGGGACGAGGGGGCTGGCTCGTGATTAGCGCCTGTGGCCTCGCTGGCGCACCCATCGTTGCTGAACGCTGGGCACTTGGCCCATGCTGTGCCTGGTGGGGGCTGCTGGGGAAGGCCTCCCGAGGCCAGGGTCTGTGCGACGCGGCTCGCTTGGCTCGCTCGCTGGGCACTTAGTCGAGGGACAGGGACGCGGGGGCTGGCTCGCGATGGGCGCCTGTGGCCTCGCCGGCGCGCCCACCGCTGCCGCACCCTGGGCCCTTGGCCCATGCCGTGCCTACTGGGGGCTGCTGGGGCATGCCTCCAGTGCCCAGTGTCAGTGCGACGCGGCTCCCCTGGCTCGCTCGCTGGGCACTTAGTCGAGGGACTGGGACAAGGTGGCTGGCTCACGATGGGCACCTATGGCT
>JAJFZO010000829.1:10000-22500 GCA_021397835.1 Moringa oleifera
AGGCCTTGGCAGCAGGGGTGTCACGCCTTGCCCAGGCTGGCCATGTGGCTCGCTCATTGCTAACAGTCGACGATCGTGTCGCCGATCACGCAGTGCAACGAGTCCGCCTAGGCAAGCCTGACTGTCGGGATCCAACCCCACGTCCGTCGCCTCGTCGCCTCGAGGGCCTGCGAAGAAGCACTCCGCATGCTCGAAATCCCCCCAGTGATTTGGCCCTCGCGTAGCATGCATCATCGTTAGCTTCGGCGCCCACACCGTCGAGCTTGTGTAGCCACATCCCTGCTCATTATCCCACGATTTTTCTCATTTCATTGCCCACTATTTAGCGGATTTTGTTTCACACGTTTTCCCCACTCCTTTGGCTACTGATCGGGCGTCCCACACTCTTTGGCCGACGTCGCCGGCCGCCTGCCTGCCGGCGGTGGTGGCCGCCATAGCCACGAACGATCGGCTGGATGGGCAAGGCAGCAAGCCACCCTGCCCATGCCATGCACGCTGGGTTGCCCAAGCCCAGCGCCTGCCCACGTGGGATGGGCACGGGGGGAGGCACGGATGGCCTGTTGGCACCCAGCAAGCTCTGTGACCACCTCCCCCCTAAAGAGTCTTAAATTAAATTTCACTCCCGGTAGGAGGAAACATCAATATGTCAGAGCCGTCATAATGGGTCTAAAAAATTATTTACTTAGAATTTTGAGCTGAAATTTTGTACACAAATAGAGAATAATCATATCTACCACTAGAAAAAATTTCAAAATTTTCTGGGTACTAAATTTTTTTAATGAATTTTCTACAGCCAAAAATTGAAAATATCATCAAAAATAACCCCTGAGTCGAAATGATCCCAAACGTCAGGGGCAGACTCCTCATGAATTACACGAATTATTTGAAATCAATGCCCACAGCATGTGCTGAGCGTCACAGCGTGCTCGCGGCTGGCTCGCGTGGGGCACCCCTGGCAAGGCTGGTGCTGTGCCTGCTGGTCACTGCTGTGGCACCCCTGGCTCACACGCTGGGCAGTCAGTCGAGGGGCAGGGATGAGGGGGCTTGCTCGCGATGGGCGCCCGTGGCCTGGCTGGTGCCCCCACCGCTGCAGCACGCTGGGCGAGCAGCCCATGCCGTGCCTGCTGGGGGCTGCCTGGGCGTGCCACCCGTGCCCAGGGTCTGTGCGACGCGGAACCCCTGGCTGGCTCGGTGGGCAGTCAGTCAAGGGGCAGGGACGAGGGGGCTGGCTCGCGATGGGCGCCCGCGGCCTGGCTGGAGCCCCCACCGCTGCCGTATGCTGGGCGAGCAGCCCATGTCGTGCCTGTTGGTGGCTGCCTGGGCATGCCACCCGTGCCCAGGGTCCTTGCAACGTGGCACCCCTGCCTTGCACACTGGGCACTACGTCGAGGGGCAGGGACGAGTGGGCTGGCTCGCGATGGGCGCCGCGACCTGGCGAGCGCTCCTACCGCTGCCGTACGCCAGGCTAGCAGCCCATGCCGTGCCTGCTGGGGGCAGCCTGAGCGTGCAAACCGTGCCCAGGGTCCATGCGACTTGGCACCCCTGGCTCGAACGCTGGGCGGTCAGTCGAGGGACAGGGATGTCTGGGCTGGCTCGCGATGGGTGCCGCGACCTGGCTTGCGCGCCCACAGCTGCCGCACGCTGGGCGAGCAGCCCATGCCGTGCCTGCTGGGGGCTACCTGGGCATAACACCCATGCCCAAGGTCAGTGCAAAGTGGCCCCTCTGGCTCGCTAGCTGGGCACTTAGTCGATGGACAGGGACGTGGGGTTGGCTCGTGATGGGCGCCCGCGGCCTGGATGACGAGCCCACCACTGCCGCATGCTGGGCGAGCCACCCATTCCGTATCTGCTAGGGGCTGCCTGGGCGTGCCACCCGTGCCTAGGGTCCATGCGATGCGGCCCCCCTGGCTCGCGCGCTGGGCACTACGTCGAGGGGCAGGGACGTGGGGGCTGGCTCGCGATGGGCGCCCACGGCCTGGCTGGTGAGCCCACCGCTACCGCACACTGGGCGAGCAGCCCATGCCGTGCCTGCTGGGGGCTGCCTGGGCATAACACCCATGCCCAAGGTCCGTGCAAAGTGGCCCCCCTGGCTCGCTCGCTGGGCACTTAGTCGAGGGACAGGGACGTGGGGCTGGCTCGTGATGGGCGCCCGCGGCCTGGATGACGAGCCCACCGCTGCCGCATGCTAGGCGAGCTGCCCATTCCCGTGCCTAGGGTCCATGCGATGCGGCCCCCCTGGCTCGCTTGCTGGGCACTACGTCGAGGGGCAGCGACGTGGGGGCTGGCTCGCGATGGGCGCCCACGGCCTGGTTGGTGCGCCCACCGCTTCCGCACGCTGGTCGAGTAGCCCATGCCGTGCCTGCTAGGGGCTGCCTGGGCATGCCATCGGTGCCCAGGGTCCATGTGACGCGGCCCCCCTGGCTCGCTTGCTGGGCACTACGTCGAGGGACAGGGACGTGTGGCTGGTTCGCGATGAGCGCTCTCGGCCTGGATGACGCTCCAACCGCTGCCGCACGCTGGGCGAGCAGCCCAAAACGTGCCTGCTGGGGTCCGCCTGGGCGTGCCACCCGTGCCAAGGGTCCGTGCGACGCGGCCCCCCTGGCTCGCTCGCTGGGCACTTAGTCAAGGGACAGGGACGTGGGGGCTGGCTTGCGATGAGCCCCCGTGGCCTGGCTGGCGCACCCACCGCTGCCGCACGCTGGTCGAGTAGCCCATGCGGTGCCAGCTGGGGGCTGCCTGGGCATGCAACCCGTGCCCAGGGTCCATGCGATGCGGCCCCCCTGGCTCGCTCGCTGGGCACTTAGTCGAGGGAAAGGGACATGGGGGCTGGCTCGCGATGAGCGCCCGCGGCCTGGATGACGCTCCAACCGCTGCCGCACGCTGGGCGAGCAGCCCATAACATACCTGCTGGGGTTCGCCTGGGCGTGCCACCCGTGCCAAGGGTCCGTGCGACACGGCTCCCCTGGCTCGCTCGTTGGGCACTTAGTCGAGGGACAGGGACGTGGGGGCTGGCTCGCGATGGGCGCCCGCGGCCTGGCTGGTTTGCCCACCGCTGCCGCACGCTGGGCGAGATGCCCATGCAGTGCCTGCCGGGGGCTGCCTGGGCACACCCCCTGTGCCCTGGGTCCACTCGATGCGGCCCCCAGGGCTCGCTCGCTGGGCACTACGTCGAGGGATAGGGGCGTGTGGCTTGCTCCCGATGGGCGCCCGCGGCCTGGCTAGCGCGCCCGCCACTGCCGGACGCTGGGCGAGCAGCCCATGCCGTTCCTGTCGGGGGCTGCCTGGGTATAGCACCCGTGCCATGGACCGTGCAATGCGGTCCCCCTGGCTCTGTCGCTGGAAACTTTGTCGAGGGAAAGGGACGTCGGGGCAGGCTCGTGATGGGCGCCCGAGGCCTGGATGATGCGCCCACCGCTGCCGCACGCTGGGTGAGCAGGCCATGCCATGCCTGGGCTTGCCACCCGTGCCCTGGGTCCGTGCGACACGGCCCCCTGGCTCGCTCGCCGGGCTCTGTGTCGAGGGACAGGGATGTGTGGGCTGGCTCGCGATGGGCGCCGCGACCTGGCTAGCGAGCCCACCACTGCCGCACGCTGGGCGAGCAGCCCATGCCGTGCCTACTGGGGGCTGCCAGGGTGTAACACCCATGCCAGGGTCCGTGCGACGTGGACCCCCTTGCTCACTCGCTGGGAACTTAGTCGAGGGACAGG
The DNA here is from genome assembly GCA_021397835.1 of Moringa oleifera. Lineage (NCBI taxonomy): Eukaryota > Viridiplantae > Streptophyta > Magnoliopsida > Brassicales > Moringaceae > Moringa > Moringa oleifera. The sequence goes on from JAJFZO010000829.1 coordinate 13,708, forward strand.
GACGTGGAGGCTGGCTCGTGATGGGCGCCCGCGACCTGGATGACGCGCCAACCGTTGCCGCAAGCTGGGTGAGCAGCCCATAACGTGCCTGCTGGGGGCTGCCTACACCTACCACCCATGCCCAGGGTCCGTGCGACGCGGCCCTCCTGGCTCGCTCGCTGGGCACTTAGTCGAGCGACAGGGACGTGGGGGTTGGCTCTCGATGAGCACCCGCGGCCAGGATGACGCGCCAACCGCTGCCGCAAGGTGGGTAAGCAGCCCATAACGTGCCTGCTGGGGTCTGCTTGGGCATGCCACCCGTGCCCAGGGTCCTTGCGACGCGGCCCTCCTGGCTCGCTCGCTGGGCACTTAGTCGAGGGACAGGGACGTGGGGGCTGGCTCGCGATGAGCCCCCGTGGCCTGGCTGGCGCGCCCACCGCTGCCTCACTGTGGTCGAGTAGCCCATGCCGTGCCTGTTGGGGGCTGCCTGGGCATGCCACCCGTGCTCAAGGTCCATGCGACGCGGCCCCCCTGGCTCGCTCGCTGGGCACTTAGTCGAGGGAAAGGGACGTGGGGGCTGGTACGTGCTGAGCACCCGCGGCCTGGATGACGCGCCAACCACTGCCGCAAGCTGGGTGAGCAGCCCATAACGTGCCTGCTAGGGGCTGCCTGGGCATGCCACCTATGCCCAGGGTGCGTGCGACGCAGCTCTCCTGGCTCGCTCGCTGGGCACTTAGTCGAGGGAGAGGGACGTGGGGGCTGGCTCGCGATGAGCGCCCGAGGCCTGGCTGGTGAACCCACCGCTGCCGCACGCTGAGCGAGCTGCCCATGCAGTGCCAGCTCGGGGCTGCCTGGGCGTGCCATCCATGCCCAGGGTCCGTGCGATGTGTGCCCCCTGGCTCGCTCGCTGGGCTCTACGTCGAGGGACAGGGATGTGTGGGCTGGCTCGAGATGGGCGCCGCGACCTGGCTAGCGCGCCCACCACTGCCGCACGCTGGGCGAGCAGCCCATGCCGTGCCTGCTGGGGGTTGCCTGGGCGTAACACACAAGCCAGGTTCCGTGCGATGTGGCCCTCCTTGCTCGCTCGCTGGGCACTTAGTCGAGGGACAGGGACGTGGGGGCTGGCTCGTGATGGGCGCCCGCAGCCTGGATGACGCGCCAACCGCTGCTGCAAGCTGGGTGAGCAGCCCATAACGTGCCTGCTGGGGGCTTACTGGGCGTGCCACCCGTGCCCAGGGTCTGTGCAACGCGGCCCTCTTGGCTCGTTCGCTGGGCACTTAGTCGAGGGACAGGGACATGGGGGCTGGCTCACGATGAGCGCCCGCGGCATGGCTGGTGAGCCCACCGCTGCCGCACGCTGAGCGAGCTGCCCTTGCAGTGCCTGCTGGGGGCTGCCTGGGTGTGCCATCCGTGCCTAGGGTCCGTGCTATGTGGCCCCCCTCGCTCGCTCGCTGGGCACTTAGTCGAGGGACAGGGACGTGGGGGCTGGCTCGCGATGGGCGCCGCGGCCTGGCTAGCGCGCCCACCACTGCCGTACGCTGGTCAAGCAGCCCATGTCGTGCCTACTGGAGGCCGCCAAGGCATGCCACCCATGCCCAGGGTCCGTGCGACACGGCCCCCCTGGCTCGCTCGCTCGGATTTACGTCGAGGGACAGGGATGTGTGGGCTGGCTCGCGATGGGCGCCGCGACCTGGCTAGCGCGCCCACCACTGCCGTACGCTGGTCAAGCAGCCCATGTCGTGCCTACTGGAGGCCGCCAAGGCATGCCACCCATGCCCAGGGTCCGTGCGACACGGCCCCCCTGGCTCGCTCGCTCGGATTTACGTCGAGGGACAGGGATGTGTGGGCTGGCTCGCGATGGGCGCCGCGACCTGGCTAGCGCGCCCACCACTGCCGTACGCTGGTCAAGCAGCCCATGTCGTGCCTACTGGAGGCCGCCAAGGCATGCCACCCATGCCCAGGGTCCGTGCGACACGGCCCCCCTGGCTCGCTCGCTGGGCACTACGTCGAGGGGCAGGAACGTGGGGGCTGGCTCGCGATGGGCGCCCGCGGCCTGGCTGGCGCGCCCACCGGTGCCGCACGCTGGGCGAGCTGCCCATGAAGTGCCTGCTGGGGGCTTCCTGGGCACTCCCCCCGTGCCCAGGGTCCGTGCAATGCAGCTCCCCTGGCTCGCTCGCTGGGCACTACGTCGAGGGACATGGACGTGCGGCTGGCTCGCAATGGGCGCCCGCGGCCTGGCTAGCGCTCCCGCCACTGCCGCACGCTGGGCGAGCAGCCCGTGCTGTACCTGCTGGGGGCTGCCTGGGCATAGCACCCGTGCCATGGTCCGTGCAACGCGGCCCCCCTTGCTCGGTTGCTGGGCACTTTGTCGGGGGACAGGGACGTGGGCGTAGGCTCGTGATGGGCGCCCACGGCCTGGATGACACGCCCACCGCTGCCGCACGCTGGGCGAGCAGCCCATGCTGTGCCTGCTGGGGTCTGCCTGGGCTTGCCACCCGTGCCCAGGGTCCATGCGATGCGGCCCCCCTGGCTCACTCGCTGGGCTCTACGTCGAGGGACAGGGATGTTTGGGCTAGCTCGCGATGGGCGCCGCGACCTGGCTAGTGCGGCCACCACTGCCGCACGCTGGGCAAGCAGCCCATGCCGTGCCTGCTGGGGGCTGCCAGGGCATAACACCCACGCCAGGGTCCGTGCGACGTGGCCCCCTTTGCTCGCTCTCTGGGCACTTAGTCGAGGGACAGGGACGTGGGGGTTGGGTCGTGACGGGCGTCCGCGGCCTGGATGATGCGCCAACCGCTGCCGCAAGCTGGGTGAGCAGCCCATAACGTGCCTGCTGGGGGCTGCATGGGCGTGCCACCCGTGCCCAGGGTCCGTGCGATGCGGCCCTCCTGGCTCGCTCGCTGGGCACTTAGTCGAGGGACAGGGACGTGGGGGCTGGCTCGCGATGAGCGCCCGCGGCCTGGCTGGTGAGCCCACCGCTGCCGCATGCTGAGTGAGCTGCCCATGCAGCACCTGCTGGGGGCTGCCTGGGCGTGCCATCTGTGCCCAGGGTCCGTGCGATGTGGCCCCCCTGGCTTGCTCGCTGGGCACTTAGTCGAGGGACAGGGACGTGGGGCCTGGCTCGCGATGAGCCCGCGCGGCCTGGCTGGCGCACCCACCGCTGCCGCACGCTGGTCGGGCAGCCCATGCCGTACCTGCTGGGGGCTGCCTGGGCGTGCCACCCGTGCCCAGGGTCAGTGCGACGCGGCCCCCCTGGCTTGCTCGCTGGGCACTTAGTCGAGTGAAAGGAACGTGGGGGCTGGCTCGCGATAAGCGCCCACGGCCTGGTTGTCGCGCCAACTGCTTCCACACGCAGGGTGAGCAGCCCAAGCTGTTCCTCCAGGGAGCTGCCTGGGCATGCCCCACGGGGCCAGGGTCCGTGCGATGTGGCCCCATTGGCTCGCTCGCTGGGCACTACATCGATGGACAGGGACGTGGGGGCTGGCTCGCGATGGGCGCCAGCGGCCTGTCTAGCGGGCCCACCGCTGCCGCACGCTGGGCGAGCAGCCCATGCCGTGCCTACTGGGGGCTGCCTGGGCGTAACACCCATGCCAGGGTCCGTGCGATGTGGCCCCCCTGGTTCGCTCGCTGGGCACTTAGTGGAGGGACAGGGACGAGGGGGCTGGCTCGTGATGGGCGCCCGCGGCCTGGATGACGCGCCAACCGCTGCCGCAAGCTGGGTGAGCAGCCCATAACGTGCTTGCTAGGGGCGTCCTGGGTGTGCCACCCATGCCCAGGGTCCGTGCGACGCGGCCCCCCCGGCTCGCACACTGGGCACTTAGTCAAGGGACAGGGACGTGGGGGCTCTCTCGAGATGGGCGCTCGCGGCCTGGATGACGCGCCCACCGCTGCCGCACGCTGGGCAAGCAGCCCATGCCGTGCCTGCTGGGGGCTGCCTTGGCGTGCCATCCGTGCCCAGGGTCCATGCGACGCGTCCCCCCTGGCTCACTCACTGGGCACTTAGTCGAGGGACAGGGACGTGGGGTCTGGCACGCGATGAGCGCCCGCGGCCGGGCTGGCGCGCCCACCGCTGTCGCACGCTTGGCGAGTAGCCCATGCTGTGCCTGCTGCGGGCCGCCTGGGCGTGCCACCGGTGCCAAGGGTCCGTGCAACGTGGCCCCCCTGGCTCACTCTCTGGGTACTTAGTCGAGGGGAAGGGACGTGGGGCCTGCTGGGGGGCTGCCAGGGCATAACACCCATGCCAGGGTCCGTGCGACGTGGCCCCCTTTGCTCGCTCTCTGGGCACTTAGTCGAGGGACAGGGACGTGGGGGCTGGGTCGTGACGGGCGTCCGCGGCCTGGATGATGCGCCAACCGCTGCCGCAAGCTGGGTGAGCAGCCCATAACGTGCCTGCTGGGGGCTGCCTGGGCGTACCGCCCGTGCCCAGGGTCCGTGCGACGCGGCCCTCCTGGCTCGCTCGCTGGGCACTTAGTTGAGGGACAGGGACGTGGGGGCTGGCTCGCGATGAGCGCCCGCGGCCTGGCTGGTGAGCCCACCGCTGCCGCATGCTGAGCGAGCTGCCCATGCAGTACCTGTTGGGGGCTGCCTGGGCATGCCATCTGTGCCCAGGGTCCGTGCGATGTGGCCCCCCTGGCTTGCTCGCTGGGCACTTAGTCGAGGGACAGGGACGTGGGGCCTGGCTCGCGATGAGCCCGCGCGGCCTGGCTGGTGCGCCCACCGCTGCCGCATGCTGGTCGGGCAGCCCATGCCGTACCTGCTGGGGGCTGCCTGGGCGTGCCACCCGTGCCCAGGGTCAGTGCGACGCGGCCCCCCTGGCTTGCTCGCTGGGCACTTAGTCGAGGGAAAGGGACGTGGGGGCTGCCTCGCGATGAGCGCCCGCGGCCTGGTTGGCGCGCCCACTGCTGGCACACGCTGGGCGAGCAGCCCATGCCGTGCCTGCTGGGGGCTGCCTGGGCGTGCCCCCCGTGCCCAGGGTCCGTGCGATGTGGCCCCCCTGGCTCGCTCGCTGGGCACTACGTCGAGGGACAGGGGCGTGCGGGCTGGCTCCTGATGGAACCCCGCGGCCTGTCTAGCGCGCCCACCGGTGCCGCACGCTAGGCGAGCAGCCCATGCCGTGCCTGCTGGGGGCTGCCTGGGCTTGCTACCTGTGCCCAGGGTCCGTGCGACGTGGCCCCCGTGGCTCGCTAACTGGGCACTACGTCGAGGGACAGGGATGTGTGGGCTGGCTTGCGATGGGCGCGGCGGCCTGGCTAGCGTGTCTACCACTGCCGTACGCTGGGTGAGCAGCCCATGCCGTGCCCTCTTGGGGCTGCCTGGGCATTCCACTCGTGCCCAGGGTCCATGCGACGTGGCCCCCCTGGCTCGCTCGCTGGGCACTTAGTCGAGGGACAGGGACGTGGGGGCTGGCTCGCGATGGGCGCCAGCGGCCTGGATGACGCGCCCACCGCTGCCGCACGCTGGGCGAGCCGCCCATTCCGTGCCTGCTGGGGGCTGCATCGGCGTGCCACCCATGCCCAGGGTCCATGCGATGCGGCCCCCCTGGCTCGCTCGCTGGGCACTACGTCGAGGGGCAGGGACGTGGGGGCTCGCTCGCGATGGGCTCCCGTGGCCTGGCTTGCGTGCCCTCTGCTGCCGCACGCTGGGCGAGCAGCCCATGCCGTGCCTGCTGGGGGCTCCCTGGGCTTGCCACCCGTGCCCAAGGTCCGTACGACGTGGCCCCCATGGCTCGCTCGCAGGGCACTTAGTCGAGGGACAGGGACGTGGGGGCTGGCTCGCGATGGGCGCCCACGGCCTCCTAGCGCACCCACCGCTGCCGCAAGCTGAGCGAGCAGCCCATGCCGTGCCTGCTGAGGGCTGCCGGGGTGTGCCACCCATGCCCAGGGTCCATGTGACGCGGCCCCCCTTGCACACTCGCTGGGCACTACGTCGAGGGGTAGGGACGTGGGGGCTGGCTCGCGATGGGCTCCCGCGGCCTGTCTGGCGTGCCCACCGCTGCCGCACGCTGGGCGAGCAGCCCATGCCGTGCCTGCTGGGGGCTGACTGGGCGTGCCACCCATTCCCAGGGTCCGTGCCACGCGGCATCCTTGGCTCATACGCTGGGCAGTCAGTCGAGGGGCAGGGACGAGGGGAATGGCTCGCCATGGGCGCCCATGGCCTGGCTGGCGCGCCCACCGCTGCCGCACGCTGGGCAAGCAGCCCATGCCGTGCCTACTGGGGGCTGCCTGGGTGTGCCACCCGTGCCCAGGGTCCGTGCAATGCGGCATCCTTGGCTCGCACGCTGGGCAGTCAGTCGAGGGGTAGGGACGAGGGGGCTGGCTCGCCATGGGAGCCATGGCCTGGCTGGCGGGCCTACCGCTGCCACTCGCTGGGCGAGCAGCCCATACCATGCCTGCTGGGGGCTGCCTCGGCGTACCACCTGTGCCCAGGGTCCGTGCAACACAGCATCCTTGGCTCGCACGCTGGGCAGTCAGTCGAGGGGCAGGGACGAGGGGGCTGGCTTGCCATGGGCACCCGTGGCCTGGCTGGCGCGCCCACCCCTGCCGCACGCTGGGCACTTGGCCCATACCGTGCCTGCTGGGGGCTGCCGGGGCATGCCTCCAATCCCAGGGTCCGTGCGACACGGCTCCCCTGTCTCGCTCGCTGGGCACTTAGTCGAGGGACAGGGACGAGAGGTCTGGCTCGCGATGGGTGCCTGTGGCCTGGCTGGCGCGCCCACCGCTGCCGCACTCTGTGCGAGCAGCCCATGCTGTGCCTGCTGAGGGCTGCGTGGGTGTGCCACCCATGCCCAGGGTTCATCCAACGCGGCCCCACTTTCTCACTCGCAGGGAACTACGTCGAGGGACAGGGACGTGGGGGCTGGCTCGCCATCGGGGCCCGCGGCCTGGCTGGCACACCCAATGCTGCCGCACACTGAGCGAGCAGCCCATGCCGTGCCTGCTGGGGGCTACCTGGGCTTGCCACCCGTGCCCAGGGTCCATGCGATGTGGCCCCCCTGGCTCAGTCGCTGGGCACTACGTCGAGGGACAGGGATGTCTGGGCTGGCTCGCGATGGGCGCCGCGTCCTGGCTAGCGCGCCCACTACTGCCGCACGCTGGGCGAGCAGCCCATGCTGTGCCTGCTGGGGGCTGCCTGGGCGTAACACCCATGCCAGGGTCTGCGCAACGTAGCCCCCCTGGCTCGCTCGCTGGGCACTTAGTTAAGGGACAGGGACGTGGGGGCTGGCTCGCGATGGCCTGCCGCGGCCTGGCTGGCGCGCCCACCGCTGCCACTCGCTGGGCGAGCAGCCCATGCCGTGCCTGCTGGGGGCAGCCTGGGTGTGCCACCCATTCCCAGGGTCTGTGCGACATGGCACCCCTGGCTCGCACGCTGGGCAGTCAGTCGAGGGACATGAACGAGGGGGCTGGCTCGCGATAGGCGCCCGCGGCCTGTCTGGTGCGCCCAACGCTGCCACACGCTGGGCGAGCAGCCAATGCCGTGCCTGCTGGGGGCTGCCTGGGAATGCCACCTATGCCCAGGGTCCATGCGATGCGGCCCCCCTGGCTCGCTCGCTGCACACTACGTTGAGGGGCAGGGATGTGGGGGCCGGCTCGCGATCGGGGCCCGTGGCCTGGCTGGCACACCCAATGCTGCCGCACACTGGGCGAGCAGCCCATCCCATGCCTGCTGGGGGCAGCCTGGGCGTGCCACCCGTGCCCAGGGTCCATGCGATGCGGCACCCCTGGCTCGCTTGCTGGGAACTACGTCGAGGGACAGGGACGTGGGGCCTGGCTCGCGATGAGCGCCCGCGGCCTGGCTGGCGCGCCCACCGCTGCCGCACGATGGGCGAGCCGCCCATTCCTTGCCTGCTGGGGGCTGCCTGGGCATGCCACTCGTGCCCAGGGTCCATGCGATGCGGCCCCCCTGGCTCACTCGCTGGGCACTACGTCGAGGGGCAGGGACGTGGGGCTGGCTCGCGATGGGCGCCCGCGGCCTGGCTGGCGCGCCCACTGCTGCCGCGCGCTGGGCAAGCAGCCCATGTCGTGCCGTCTGGGGGCTGCCTGGGCGTGCCAACCGTGCCCGAAGTCCGTGAGACGCGGCCCCCCTGGCTCGCTCGCTGGGCACTTAGTCGAGGGACAGGGACGAGGGGGCTGGCTCGCGATGGGCGCCTGTGGCCTGGCTGGCGCGCCCACCGCTTCCACACACTGGGCACTTGGCCCTTTCCATGCCTGCTGGGGGCTGCTGGGGCATGTCTCCCATCCCAGGGTCTGAGCGACGCAGCTGCCCTGGCTCGCTCTCTGGGCATTTAGTCGAGGGACAGGGACGAGGGGGCTGGCTCGCGATGGGCGCCTGTGGCCTGGCTGGCGCGCCCACCGGAGCCGCCCGCTGGGCACTTGGCCCATGCGGTACCTGTTGGGGGCTGCCTGGGCATGCCTCCCATGCCCAGAGTCCGTGTGACGCGGCTCCCCTGGCTCACTCGCTGGGCATTAAGTCGATGGACAGGGATGATTGGTCTGGCTCGTGATAGGCGCCAGTGGCCTCCCTGGCACGCCCACTGCTGCCGCACGCTGGGCGACCAGCCCATGCCGTGCCTGCAGGGGGCTGCCAGGGCATGCCTCCCATGCGAGGGTCCGTGCGACGCGGCCCCCCTAGCTCATTCGCTGGGCACTTAGTCGAGGGACAGGGACGCGGGGGCTGGCTAATGATGGGCGCCCGCAGCCTGGCTGGCACGCCCACCGCTGACGCATGCTGGGCGAGCAGCCCATGCCATGCCTGCTGGGGGCTGCCTGGGCGTGCCACCCGCGCCCAGAGTCCGTGCGATGCGGCTCCCCTGGCTCG
>JAJFZO010000829.1:30000-33768 GCA_021397835.1 Moringa oleifera
CACATCGCTGCTCATTATCCCACGATTTTTCTCATTTCATTGCCCACAATTTAGCGGATTTCGTTTCCCACCTTTTCGCCACTCCGTTGGCTACTGATCGGCGTCCCACACTCTTCGGCCGCCGTTGCCGGCCGCCTGCCTTGCCGGCGGTGGTGGCCGCCACAGCCACGCACCACCGGCTGGATGGACAAAGCAGTAAGCCGCCCTGCCCATGCCATGTGCGCTGGGTTGCCCAAGCCCAGTGCCTGCCCACGTGGGATGGGCAGGTGGGGAGGCACGCATGGCCTGTTGGCACCCAGCAAGCTTGGTGACCACGTCCCCCCTAAAGAGTCTTAAATGAAATTTCACTCCCGGTAGGAGGAAACATCAATATGTCTGAGCCGTCATAATGGGTCTGAAAAACTAATCACTTGGAATTTTGAGCTGAAATTTTGTACATAAATGGAGAATAATCATATCTACCACCAGAAAAAATTTCAGAATTTTCTGGGCACTAAATTTTTTTAATGAATTTTCTACAGCCGAAAATTGAAAAAATCATCAAAAATAGCCCGTGAGTCGAAATGATCCCAAACTTTAGGGGCAGACTCCTCATGAATTACACGAATTATTTGAGTCATTTTGGGACCAATTCCATGATGAAAAGATGGTCAATTCACAACAATTTCACAACTGGGCATTGCGGCCAGCAGGCTGGGGCAGCTGTGCCTCTGCCTGGCCCATGGTGCATGCTGGCTGCCCTGTCCAGCGCACCTCCAGCCGCCCCATGGCAGCCCTCAGGGTCCACCAGAGCCAGGGGCCACGGCCAAGGCCAGCTTGCCCATGAAATCAATGCCCACAGCATGTGCTGAGCCTCACAGCGTGCTCGCGGCTGGCTCGCGTGGCGTGACCCTGACAAGGCTGGCGCCGTGCCTGCTGACGACTGCTGTGGCACCCCTGGCTCGCACGCTGGACAGTCAGTTGAGGGGCAGGGACGAGGGGGCTGGCTCGCGATGGGAGCCCGTGGCCTGGCTGGCGCGCCCACTGCTGCCGCACGCTGGGCGAGCAGCCCATGCCGTGCCTGCTGGGGGCTGCCTGGGCGTGCCACCCGTGCCCAGGGTCTGTGTGACGCGGCCCCCATGGCTTGGTCACTGGGCACTTAGTCGAGGGACAGGGACGTTGGAGCTGGCTCGCGATGGGCGCCCGCGGCCTGGCTTGGTGCCCACCGCTGCCGCATGCTGGGCGCTGCCTGGGCGTGCCACCCGTGCCAAGGTTCTGTGCGACATGGCCGCCCTGGCTCACGTGCTGGGCAGTCAGTCGAGGGACAGGGACGAGGGGGCTGGCTCGCGATGGGCGCTCGCGGCCTGGCTGGCCCACCCAACGCTGCCACACGCTGGGCGAGCAGCCCACGCCGTGCCTGCTGGGGGCTGCCTGGGCAAGCCATCCATGCCAAGGGTCCGTGCGACGCGGCACCCCTGGCTCGCACGCTGGGCAGTTAGTCGAGGGGCAGGGAGGAGGGGGCTGGTTTGCGATGGGCACCCGCGGCCTGGCTGGTGCACCCACCGCTGCCGCACACTGGGCGAGCAGCCCATGCCGTGCCTGCTGGGGGCTGCCTGGGCGTGCCACCCGTGCCCAGGGTCCGTAAGATGCGGCCCCCCTGGCTCGCTCGCTGGGCACTTAGTCGAGGCACAGGAACGTGGGGGCAAGCTCGCGATGGGCGCCCGCAGCCTGACTGACGCACCCACAGCTGTCGCACGCTTGGCGAGCAGCCCATGCCGTGCCTACTGTGGCCTGCCTGGGCGTGCCACCCGTGCCGAGGGTCCGTGCAACGTGGCACCTCTGGCTCGCACGCTGGGCTCTCAGTCGAGGGGCAAGGACGAAGGGGCTGGCTCGCGATGGGCGCCCGCGGCCTGGCTGACGCGCTCACCGCTACCGTACACTGGGCGAGCAGCCCTTGCCGTGCCTGCTGGGGGCTACCTCCGTGTGCCACACTTGCCCAGGGTCTTTGCTACATGGCCTCCATGGCTCGCTCACGGGGCACTTAGTCGAGGGACAGGGATGTGGGGGCTGGCTCGCGATGGGCGCTCACGGCCTGGCTGGCGCGCCCACTGTTGCTGCAAGCTGGGCGAGAAGCCTATGCCGTGACTGCTGGGGTCTGCCTGGGCGTGCCGCCCGTGCCCAAGGTCCACGCAACGTGGCCCCCCTGGTTCGATCGCTGGGCACTTAGTCAAGGCACAGGAACATGGGGGCTAGCTCGCGATTGGCACCCGCTGCCTGGCTAGCGTGCCCACCGCTGCCGCATGCTTGGCGAGCAGCCCATGCCGTGCCTGCTGAGGGCTGCCTGGGTGTGCCTCCCGTGCCCAGGGTTCGTGCGACGCGGCACCCCTGGCTCGCACGCTGGGCACTCAGTCGAAGGTCAGGGACTCGGGGAGTGGCTCGCGTTGGGCGCCCGCGGCCTGGCTGGTGCGCCCACCGCTGCCGCACGCTGGGAGAGCAGCCCATGCCGTGCCTGCTGGGGGCTGCCTGGGAGCACCACCTGTGCCCAGGGTCTGTGCGACGCGACCCCCCAGGCTCGCTCGCTGGGCACTTAGTCGAGGCACAGGAACGTGGGGGCTTGCTCGCGATGGGCGCCCGCATCCTGGCTGGCGCGCCCACTGCTGCCGCACGTTGGGCGAGCAGCCCATGCCGTGACTGCTGGGGGATTCCCGGGCATGCCACCCGTGGCCAGGGTCCATGCGACATGGCACCCCTGGCTCGCACGCTGGGCACTCAGTCGAGGGGCAGGGACGAGGGGGCTGGCTCGAGATGGGCGCCCGCGGCCTGGCTGGCGTACCCAACGCTGCCACATGCTGGGTGAGCAGCCCATGCCGTGCCTTCTGGGGGCTGCCTAGGCATGCCACCCATGCCTAGGGTCCGTGCGACACGGCCCCCTTGGCTCGCTCGCTGGGCACTAAGTCAAGGGACATGGATGTCGGGGCTCGCTCGCGATGGGCGCCCGCGGCCTAGCCGGCGCGCCCACCGCTACTGCACGCTGGGAGAGCTGCCCATGCCGTGCCTGCTGGGGGCTGCCTGGGCATGCCACCTGTGCACAGCATCAGTGCGACGCGACCCCCTGGCTCGCTCGCTGGGGCACTAAGTGGAGGCACAGGAACGTGGGGGCTAGCTTGCGATGGGCGCCCGTGTCCTGGCTGGCGCGCCCACCACTGCCGCACACTAGGCGAGCAGCCCATGCCGTGCCTGCTGGGGGCTGCCTGGGCTTGCCACCCGTGGCCAGGGTCCGTGCGACATGGCACCCCTGGCTTGCACGCTGGGCACTCAGTCAAGGGGCAGGGACGAGGGGGCTGGCTCGCGATGGGCGCCCGCGGTCTGGCTGGCGCACCCAACGCTGCCCCACGCTTGGCGAGCAGCCCATTTTGTGCCTGCTGGGGGCTGCCTGGGCCTGCCACCCATGCCCAGGCATGCGACGCGGCACCCCTGGCTCGCACACTGGGCAGTCAGTCGAGGGGCAGGGACGAGGGGGCTGGCTCGCGATGGGCACCCGCGGCCTGGCTGGCGCGCTCACCGCTGCCCCACGCTTGGCGAGCAGCCCATGCCGTGCCTGCTGGGGACTTCCCGGGCATGCCACCCGTGGCCAGGGTCCATGCGACATGGCACCCCTGGCTCGCACGCTGGGCACTCAGTCGAGGGGCAGGGACGAGGGGGCTGGCTCGAGATGGGCACCCGCGGCCTGGCTGGCGTACCCAACGCTGCCACATGCTGGGTGAGCAGCCCATGCCGTGCCTTCTGGGG
>JAJFZO010000306.1:0-13414 GCA_021397835.1 Moringa oleifera
GCGCCCACGGCCGGGCTGGCGCGCCCACCGCTGCCGCACGCTGGGCGAGCAGCCCATGCCGTGCCTGCTGGGGGCTGCCTGGGCATGCCACCCGCGCCAAGTGTCCGTGCGACGCGGCCCCCTGGCTCGCACGCTGGGCAGTCAGTCGAGGGACAGGGACGATGGGGCTGGCTCTCGACGGGCGCCCGCGGCCGGGCTGGCGCGCCCACCGCTGCCGCACGCTGGGCGAGCAGCCCATGCCTTGCCTGCTGTGGGCTGCCTGGGCGTGCCACAGCGCCTCAGTGTCCTGCGACGCGCCCCCGGGGCTTCGCACGCTGGCAGTCAAGTCGAGGGCAGGGACGATGGGGCTGGCTCGCGACGGACGCCCACTGCCTGGCTGGCGCGCCCACCGCTGCCGCACGCCGGGCGAGCAGCCCATGCCGTGCCTGCTGGGGGCTGCCTGGGTGAGCCACCCGCGCCAAGTGTCCGTGCGAAGCGGCCCCCTGGCTCGCACGCTGGGCAGTCAGTCGAGGGACAGGGACGATGGGGCTGGCTCGCGACGGGCGCCCGCGGCCTGGCTGGCGCGCCCACCGCTGCCGCACGCGGGGCGAGCAGCCCATGCCGTGCCTGCTGGGGCTGCCTGGGTGAGCCACCCGCGCCTAGTGTCCGTGCGACGCGGCCCCTGGCTCGCACGCTGGGCAGTCAGTCGAGGGACAGGGACGATGTGGCTGGCTCGCGACGGGCGCCCGCGGCCTTGCTGGCGCACCCACCGCTGCCGCACGCAGGGCGAGCAACCCATGCCGTGCCTGCTGGGGCTGCCTGGGCGTGCCACCCGGGCCAAGTGTCCGTGCGACGCGGCCCCCAGGCTCGCACGCTGGGCAGTCAGTCGAGGGACAGGGACGATGGGGCTGGCTCGCGACGGGTGCCTGCGGTCTGGCTGGCGCGCCCACCGCTGCCGCACGCTGGGCGAGCGGCCCATGCCGTGCCTGCTGGGGGCTGCCTGGGTGAACCACCCGCGCCAAGTGTCCGTGCGACGTGGCCACCTGGCTCGCACGCTGGGCAGTCAGTCGAGGGACAGGGACGATGGGGCTGGCTCGCGACGGGCGCCCGCGGGCTGGCTCGCGACGGGCGCCCGCGGCCTGGCTGGCGCGCCCACCGCTGCCGCAGGCTGGGCGAGCAGCCCATGCTGTGCCTGCTGGGGGCTGCCTGGGCATGCCACCCACGCCCAGTGTCCATGCGACGTGGCCCCCCTGGCTCGCACGCTGGGCAGTCAGTCGAGGAACAGGGATGAGGGGGCTTGCTAGCGACGGGCGCCCGCGGCCTGGCTGGCGCGCCCACCGCTGCCGCACGCTGGGCGAGCAGCCCATGCCGTGCCTGCTGGGGGCTGCCTGGGCGTGCCACCCACGCCCAGTGTCCATCCGACGCGGCCCCCTGGCTCGCACGCTGGGCAGTCAGTCGAGGGACAGGGACGATGGGGCTGGCTCGCGACGGACGCCCACTGCCTGGCTGGCGCGCCCACCGCTGCCGCACGCCGGGCGAGCAGCCCATGCCGTGCCTGCTGGGGGCTGCCTGGGTGAGCCACCCGCGCCAAGTGTCCGTGCGAAGCGGCCCCCTGGCTCGCACGCTGGGCAGTCAGTCGAGGGACAGGGACGATGGGGCTGGCTCGCGACGGGCGCCCGCGGGCTGGCTCGCGACGGGCGCCCGCGGCCTGGCTGGCGCGCCCACCGCTGCCGCACGCTGGGCGAGCAGCCCATGCCGTGCCTGCTGGGGGCTGCCTGGGCGTGCCACCCGCGCCCAGTGTCCGTCCGACGCGGCCCCCTGGCTCGCACGCTGGGCAGTCAGCCGAGGGACAGGGACGATGGGGCTGGCTCGCGACGGGCGCCCCCGGCCTGGCAGGTGCGGCCACCGCTGCCGCACGCTGGGCGAGCAGCCCATGCCGTGCCTGCTGTGGGCTGCCTGGGCGTGCCACCAGCGCCCAGTGTCCGTGCGACGCGGCCCCCCGGCTCGCACGCTGGGCTGTCAGTCGAGGGACAGGGACGATGGGGCTGGCTCGCGACGGACGCCCACTGCCTGGCTGGCGCGCCCACCGCTGCCGCACGCCGGGCGAGCAGCCCATGCCGTGCCTGCTGGGGGCTGCCTGGGTGAGCCACCCGCGCCAAGTGTCCGTGCGACGCGGCCCCCTGGCTCGCACGCTGGGCAGTCAGTCGAGGGACAGGGACGATGGGGCTGGCTCGCGACGGGCGCCCGCGGCCTGGCTGGCGCGCCCACCGCTGCCGCACGCGGGGCGAGCAGCCCATGCCGTGCCTGCTGGGGCTGCCTGGGTGAGCCACCCGCGCCTAGTGTCCGTGCGACGCGGCCCCCTGGCTCGCACGCTGGGCAGTCAGTCGAGGGACAGGGACGATGTGGCTGGCTCGCGACGGGCGCCCGCGGCCTTGCTGGCGCACCCACCGCTGCCGCACGCAGGGCGAGCAACCCATGCCGTGCCTGCTGGGGCTGCCTGGGCGTGCCACCCGGGCCAAGTGTCCGTGCGACGCGGCCCCCAGGCTCGCACGCTGGGCAGTCAGTCGAGGGACAGGGACGATGGGGCTGGCTCGCGACGGGTGCCTGCGGTCTGGCTGGCGCGCCCACCGCTGCCGCACGCTGGGCGAGCGGCCCATGCCGTGCCTGCTGGGGGCTGCCTGGGTGAACCACCCGCGCCAAGTGTCCGTGCGACGTGGCCACCTGGCTCGCACGCTGGGCAGTCAGTCGAGGGACAGGGACGATGGGGCTGGCTCGCGACGGGCGCCCGCGGGCTGCCTCGCGACGGGCGCCCGCGGCCTGGCTGGCGCGCCAACCGCTGCCGCAGGCTGGGCGAGCAGCCCATGCCGTGCCTGCTGGGGGCTGCCTGGGCGTGCCACCCGCGCCCAGTGTCCGTCCGACGCGGCCCCTGGCTCGCACGCTGGGCAGTCATTCAAAGGACAGGGACGAGGGGGCTGTCTCGCGACGGGCGCTGCGGCCTGGCTGGCGCGCCCACCGCTGCCGCACGCCGGGCGAGCAGCCCATGCCGTGCCTGCTGGGGGCTGCCTGGGCGTGCCACCCACGCCCAGTGTCCGTCCGACGCGGCCCCCTGGCTCGCACGCTGGGCAGTCAGTCGAGGGACAGGGACGATGGGGCTGGCTCGCGACGGACGCCCACTGCCTGGCTGGCGCGCCCACCGCTGCCGCACGCCGGGCGAGCAGCCCATGCCGTGCCTGCTGGGGGCTGCCTGGGCGTGCCACCCGCGCCCAGTGTCCGTGCGACGCGGCCCCCTGGCTCGCACGCTGGGCAGTCAGTCGAGGGACAGGGACGATGGGGCTGGCTCGCGACGGGCGCCCGCGGCCTGGCTGGCGCGCCCACCGCTGCCGCACGCTGGGCGAGCAGCCCATGCCGTGCCTGCTGGGGGCTGCCTGGGCGTGCCACCCGCGCCCAGTGTCCGTGCGAAGCGGCCCCCTCGCTTGGCACGCTGGGCAGTCAGTCGAGGGACAGGGCGATTGTGGCTGCCTCGCGACGGCCGCCCGCGGCCTGGCTGGCGCGCCCACCGCTGCCGCACGCTGGGCGAGAAGCCCATGCCTTGCCTGCTGTGGGCTGCCTGGGCGAGCCACCCGCGCCCAGTGTCCGTGCGACGCGGCCCCCCAGCTCGCACGCTGGGCAGTCAGTCGAGGGACAGGGACGATGGGGCTGGCTCGCGACGGGCGCCCGCGGCCTGGCTGGCGTGCCCACCGCTGCCGCACGCCGGGCGAGCAGCCCATGCCGTGCCTGCTGGGGGCTGCCTGGGTGAGCCACCCGCGCCAAGTGTCCATGCGACGCGGCCCCCTGGCTCGCACGCTGGGCAGTCAGTCGAGGGACAGGGACGATGGGGCTGGCTCGCGACGGGTGCCTGCGGTCTGGCTGGCGCGCCCACCGCTGCCGCACGCTGGGCGAGCGGCCCATGCCGTGCCTGCTGGGGGCTGCCTGGGTGAACCACCCGCGCCAAGTGTCCGTGCGACGTGGCCACCTGGCTCGCACGCTGGGCAGTCAGTCGAGGGACAGGGACGATGGGGCTGGCTCGCGACGGACGCCCACTGCCTGGCTGGCGCGCCCACCGCTACCGCACGCTGGGCGAGCAAGCCCATGCCGTGCCTGTTGGGGGATGCCTGGGCGTGCCACCCCGCCGCCAAGTGTCCGTGCGACGGCGGCCCCCTGGCTCGCACGCTGGGCAGTCAGTCGAGGGACAGGGACGATGGGGCTGGCTCGCGACGGCGCGCCCGCGGCCTGGCTGGCGCGCCCACCGCTGCCGCACGCTGGGCGAGCAGCCCATGCCGTGCCTGCTGGGGGCTGCCTGGGCATGCCACCCGCGCCCAGTGTCCGTCCGACGCGGCCCCCTGGCTCGCACGCTGGGCAGTCAGTCAAAGGACAGGGACGATGGGGCTGGCTCGCGACGGGCGCCTGCGGCCTGGCTGGCGCGCCCACCGCTGCCGCACGCTGGGCGAGCAGCCCATGCCGTGCCTGCTGGGGGCTGCCTGGGCGTGCCACCCGCGCCCAGTGTCCGTGCGACGCGGCCCCCTGGCTCGCACGCTGGGCAGTCAGTCGAGGGACAGGGATGATGGGGCTGGCTCGCGACGGGCGCCCGCGGCCTGGCAGGCGCGCCCACCGCTGCCGCACGCTGGGCGAGAAGCCCATGCCTTGCCTGCGGTGGGCTGCCTGGGCGTGCCACCCGCACCCAGTGTCCGTGCGACGCGGCCCCCCGGCTCGCACGCTGGGCAGTCAGTCGAGGGACAGGGACGATGGGGCTGGCTCGCGACGCACGCCCGCGGCCTGGCTGGCGCGCCCACCGCTGCCGCACGCCGGGCGAGCAGCCCATGCCGTGCCTGCTGGGGGCTGCCTGGGTGAGCCACCCACGCCCAGTGTCCGTCCGACGCGGCCCCCTGGCTCGCACGCTGGGCAGTCAGTCGAGGGACAGGGACGATGGGGCTGGCTCGCGACGGGTGCCTGCGGCCTGGCTGGCGCGCCCACCGCTGCCGCACGCTGGGCGAGCAGCCCATGCCGTGCCTGCTGGGGGCTGCCTGGGCGTGCCACCCACGCCCAGTGTCCGTGCGATGCGGCCCACTGGCTCGCACGCTGGGCTGTCAGTCGAGGGACAGGGACGATGGGGCTGGCTCGCGACGGGCGCCCGCGGCCTGGCTGGCGCGCCCACCGCTGCCGCACGCGGGGCGAGCAGCCCAAGCCGTGCCTGCTGGGGGCTGCCTGGGCGTGCCACCCGCGCCCAGTGTCCGTCCGACACGGCCCCCTGGCTCGCACGCTGGGCAGTCAGTCGAGGGACAGGGACGATGGGGCTGGCTCGCGACGGACGCCCGCGGCCTGGCTGGCGCGCCCACCGCTGCCGCACGCCGGGGGCGAGCAGCCCAAGCCCGTGCCTGCTGGGGGGCCTGGGCGTGCCACCCGTGCCCAGTGTCCGTCCGACACGGCCCCCTGGCTCGCACGCTGGGCAGTCAGTCGAGGGACAGGGACGATGGGGCTGGCTCGCGACGGACGCCCGCGGCCTGGCTGGCGCGCCCACCGCTGCCGCACGCCGGGCGAGCAGCCCATGCCGTGCCTGCTGGGGGCTGCCTGGGTGAGCCACCCGCGCCTAGTGTCCGTGCGACGCGGCCCCCTGGCTCGCACGCTGGCAGTCAGTCGAGGGAAGGGACGATGTGGCTGGCTCGCGAGGGCGCCCGCGGCCTTGCTGGCGCACCCACCGCTGCAGCACGCAGGGCGAGAAACCAATGCCGTGCATGTGGGCTGCCGGGCGTGCCACCCGGGCAAGGTCACGTGGACGCGGCCCCCAGGCTCGCACGCTGGGCAGTCAGTCGAGGGACAGGGACGATGGGGCTGGCTCGCGACGGGCGCCCGCGGCCTGGCAGGCGCGCCCACCGCTGCCGCACGCTGGGCGAGCAGCCCATGCCGTGCCTGCTGGGGGCTGCCTGGGCGTGCCACCCGTGCCCAGTGTCCATGCGACGCGGCCCCCCGGCTCGCACGCTGGGCAGTCAGTCGAATGACAGGGACGATGGGGCTGGCTCGCGACGGGCGCCCATGGCCTGGCTGGCGCGCCCACCGCTGCCGCACGCTGGGCGAGCAGCCCATGCCGTGCCTGCTGGGGGCTGCCCGGGCATGCCACCTGCGCCCAGTGTCCGTGCGACACGGCCCCCCGGCTTGCACGCTGGGCAGTCAGTCGAGGGACAGGGACGAGGGGGCTGGCTCGCGATGGGCGCCCGCGGCCTGGCACGCGCGCCCACCGCTGCCGAACGCTGGGCGAGCAGCCCATGCCGTGCCTGCTGGGGGCTGCCTGGGCATGGCACCCGAGCCCAGTTTCCGTGCGACGCGGCCCCCTGGCTCGCACGCTGGGCAGTCAGTCGAGGGACAGGGACGATAGGGCTGGCTCGCGACGGCCGCCCGTGGCCTGGCTGGCGCGTCCAAAGCTGCCGCACGCTGGGCGAGCAGCCCAGGCCGTGCCTGCTGGGGGCTGCCTGGGCGTGCCACCCGCGCCCACTGTCCGTGCGACGCAGCCCCCTGGCTCGCACGCTGGGCAGTCAGTCGAGGGACAGGGACGATGGAGCTGGCTCGCGACGGGCACCCACGGCCTGGCTGGCGCGCCCACTGCTGCCGCACGCTGGGCGGGCAGCCCATGCCGTGCCTGCTGGGGGCTGCCTGGGCGTGCCACCCGCGCCCAGTATCCGTGCGACGCGGCCCCCTGGCTAGCACGCTGGGCAGTAAGTCGAGGGACAGGGACGATGGGGCTGGCTCGCGACGGGCGCCCGCGGCCTGGCAGGCGCGCCCACCGCTGCCGCACGCTGGGCGAGCAGCCCAAGCCGTGCCTGCTGGGGGCTGCCTGGGCGTGCCACCCGCGCCCAGTGTCCATCCGATGCGGCCCCCTGGCTCGCACGCTGGGCAGTCAGTCGAGGGACAGGGACGATGGGGCTGGCTCGCGACGGACGCCCGCGGCCTGGCTGGCGCGCCCACCGCTGCCGCACGCCGGCCGAGCAGCCCATGCCATGCCTGCTGGGGGCTGCCTGGGTGAGCCACTCGCGCCAAGTGTCCGTGCGACGCGGCCCCCTGGCTCGCACGCTGGGCAGTCAGTCGAGGGACAGGGACGATGGGGCTGGCTCGCGACGGCCGCCCGCGGCCTGGCTGGCTCGCCCACCGCTGCCGCACGCCGGGCGAGCAGCCCATGCCGTGCCTGCTGGGGGATTCCTGGGTGAGCCACCCGCGCCAAGTGTCCGTGCGACGCGGCCCCCTGGCTCGAACACGCTGGGCAGTCAGTTCGAGGGACAGGGACGATGTGGCTGGCTCGCGACGTGGCGTCCCGCTTGTATGCATGTGGCTGGCGCACCCACCGCTGCCGCACGCTGTTGTCTGGCCGAGCAACCCATGCCCGTCCACTGCTGGTGGCTGCCTGGGCGTTCTCCACCGGGCCAAGTGTCCGTGCGACGCGGCCCCAGGCTCGACACACGACTGCGGCATTCAGGCGAAGGACGAGCGGCGACGATGGGGCTGGCTCGCGACGGGCGCCCGCGGCCTGGCTGGCGCGCCCACCGCTGCCGCACGCCGGGCGAGCAGCCCATGCCGTGCCTGCTGGGGGCTGCCTGGGCGTGCCACCCGCTCCCAGTGTCCGTCCGACGCGGCCCCCTGGCTCGCACGCTGGGCAGTCAGTCGAAGGACAGGGACGATGGGGCTGGCTCGCGACGGGTGCCTGCGGTCTGGCTGGCGCGTCCACCGCTGCCGCACGCTGGGCGAGCGGCCCATGCCGTGCCTGCTGGGGGCTGCCTGGGTGAGCCACCCGCGCCAAGTGTCCGTGCGACGAGGCCCCCTGGCTCGCACTCTGGGCAGTCAGTCGAGGGACAGGGATGATGGGGCTGGCTCGCGACGGGCGCCCGCGGCCTGGCTGGCGCGCCCACCGCTGCCGCACGCCGGGCGAGCAGCCCATGCCGTGCCTGCTGGGGGCTGCCTGGGCGTGCCACCCACGCCCAGTGTCCGTGCGACGCGGCCCCCTGGCTCGCACGCTGGGCAGTCAGTCGAGGGACAGGGACGATGGGGCTGGCTCGCGACGGACGCCCGCGGCCTGGCTGGCGTGCCAACCGCTGCCGCATGCCGGGCGAGCAGCCCATGCCGTGCCTGCTGGGGGCTGCCTCGGTGAGCCACCCGCGCCAAGTGTCCGTGCGACGCGGCCCCCTGGCTCGCACGCTGGGCAGTCAGTCGAGGGACAGGGACGTGGGGGCTGGCTCGCGATGGGGGCCCGCGGCCTGCCTGGCGCGCCCACCGCTGCCGCCCGCTGGCGAGCAGCCCATGCCGTGCCTGTGGCAGGGCTGCCTGGAGGCTGCCAACCGATCCCCGACCCAGTGTCCTGCGACGCGGCCCCTGAGCACGCATGCTGGGCAGTCAGTCGAGGGACAGGGACGATGGGGCTGGCTCGCGACGGCCGCCCGCGGCCTGGCTGGCGCGCCCACCGCTGCCGCACGCTGGGCGAGCAGCCCATGCCGTGCCTGCTGGGGGCTGCCTGGGTTTGCCACCCGCGCCCAGTGTCCGTGCGACGCGGCCCCCTGGCTAGCACACTGGGCAGTCAGTCGAGGGACAGGGACGATGGGGCTGGCTCGCGATGGGCGCCCGCGGCCTGGCAGGCGCGCCCACCGCTGCCGCACGCTGGGCGAGCAGCCCATGCTGTGCCTGCTGTGGGCTGCCTGGGCGTACCACCCGTGCCCACTGTCCATGCGACGCGGCCCCCCGGCTCGCACGCAGGGCAGTCAGTCGAGGGACAGGGACGATGGGGCTGGCTCGCGACGGGCGCCCGCGGCCTGGCTGGAGCGCCCACCGCTGCCGCACGCTGGGCGAGCAGCCCATGCCGTGCCTGCTGGGGGCTGCCTGGGCGTGCCACCCGCGCCCAGTGTCCGTCCGACGCGGCCCCCTGGCTCGCACGCTGGGCAGTCAGTCGAAGGACAGGGACGATGGGGCTGGCTCGCGACGGGTGCCTGCGGCCTGGCTGGCTCGCCCACAGCTGCTGCATGCTGGGCGAGCAGCCCATGCCGTGCCTGCTGGGGGCTGGCTGGGCGTGCCACCTGCGCCCAGTGTCCGTGCGACGCGGCCCCCTGGCTCGCACGCTGGGCAGTCAGTCGAGGGACAAGGACGATGGGGCTGGCTCGCGACGGGCGCCCGCGGCCGGGCTGGCGCGCCCACCGCTGCCGCACGCTGGGCGAGCAGCCCATGCCGTGCCTGCTGGGGGCTGCCTGGGCGTGCCACCCGCGCCCAGTGTCCGTGCGACGCGGCCCCCTGGCTCGCACGCTGGGCAGTCAGTCGAGGGACAGGGACGATGGGGCTGGCTCGCGACGGGCGCCCGCGGCCTGGCTGGCGCGCCCACCGCTGCCGCACGCTGGGCGAGCAGCCCATGCCGTGCCTGCTGGGGGCTGCCTGGGCGTGCCACCTGCGCCCAGTGTCCGTGCGACGCGGCCCACTGGCTCGCACGCTGGGCAGTCAGTCGAGGGACAGGGACGATGGGGCTGGCTCGCGACGGGCGCCCGCGGCCTGGCTGGCGCGCCCACCGCTGCCGCACGCAGGGCGAGAAGCCCATGCCTTGCCTGCTGTGGGCTGCCTGGGCGAGCCACCCGCGCCCAGTGTCCGTGCGACGCGGCCCCCCAGCTCGCACGCTGGGCAGTCAGTCGAGGGACAGGGACGATGGGGCTGGCTCGCGACAGGCGCCCGCGGCCTTGCTGGCGCGCCCACCGCTGCCGCACGCTGGGCGAGCAGCCCATGCCGTGCCTGTGGGGGCTGCCTGGTGTGCCACCCGCTTCCCAGTTTCCGACTTTTGCGACGCGGCCCCCCGGCTCGCACGCTGGGCAGTCAGTCGAGGGACAGGGACGAGGGGGCTGGCTCGCGATGGGCGCCCGCGGCCTGGCTGGCGTGCCCAAAGCTGCCGCACGCTGGGCGAGCAGCCCAGGCCGTGCCTGCTGGGGGCTGCCTGGGCGTGCCACCCGGGCCCAGTGTCCGTGCGACGTGGCCCCCTGGCTCGCACGCTGGGCAGTCAGTCGAGGGACAGGGACGATGGGGCTGGCTCGCGACGGCCGCCCGCGGCCTGGCTGGTGCGCCCACCGCTGCCGCACGCTGGGCGAGAAGCCCATGCCTTGCCTGCTGTGGGCTGCCTGGGCATGCCACCCGCGCCCAGTGTCCATGCGACGCGGCCACCCGGCTCGCACGCTGGGCAGTCAGTCGAGGGACAGGGACGAGGGGGCTGGCTCGCGATGGGCGCCCGCGGCCTGGCTGGCTCGCGATGGGCGCCCGCGGCCTGGCTGGCGCGCCCACCGCTGCCGCACGCTGGGCGAGCAGCCCATGCCGTGCCTGCTGGGGGCTGCCTGGGCGTGCTACCCGTGCCCAGGGTCCATGCGACACGGCACCCCTGGCTCCCACGCTGGGCAGTCAGTCGAGGGGCAGGGAGGAGGGGGCTGGCTCGCGAGGGGCGCCCGCGGCCTGGCTGGCACGCCCACTGCTGCCGCACGCTGGGCGAGCAGCCCATGCCGTGCCTGCTGGGGGCTGCCTGGGCGAGCCACCCGCACCTAGTGTCCGTGCGACGCGGCCCCATGGCTCGCACACTGGGCAGTCAGTCGAGGGACAGGGACGATGGGGCTGGCTCGCGACGGGCACCCGCTGCCTGCGTAGCGACGCGCGCACCGCTTGCCGCAACGCTGGGCCAGCAGCCCATGCCGTGCCTGCTGGGGCTTCCTGGGGCATTGCCACCCAAGCCAGTGTCAATGCGACGCGGCCCCATAGGCTCGCAAGCTGGGCAGTCAGTCGAGGGACAGGGACGATGGGGCTGGCTCGCGACGGCCGCCCGCGGCCTGGATGGCGCGCCCACCGCTGCCGCACGCCGGGCGAGCAGCCCATGCCGTGCCTGCTGGGGGCTGCCTGGGCGTGCCACCCGCTCCCAGTGTCCGTCCGACGCGGCCCCCTGGCTCGCACGCTGGGCAGTCAGTCGAAGGACAGGGACGATGGGGCTGGCTCGCGACGGGTGCCTGCGGCCTGGCTGGCTCGCCCACAGCTGCCGCATGCTGGGTGAGCAGCCCATGCCGTGCCTGCTGGGGGCTGGCTGGGCATGCCACCTGCGCCCAGTGTCCGTGCGACGCGGCCCCCTGGCTCGCACGCTGGGCGAGCAGCCCATGCCGTGCCTGCTGGGGGCTGCCTGGGCGTGCCACCCGCACCCAGTGTCCGTGCGACGCGGCCCCCCGGCTCGCACGCTGGGCAGTCCGTCGAGGGACAGGGGACGAGGGGGCTGCTCGCGATGGGCGCCCGCGGCCTGTTGCTGCGCGCCCACCCGCTGCGCACGCTGGGCGGCAGCCCATGCCGTGCCTGCTGGGGGCTGCCTGGGCGTGCCACCCGTGGCCCAGGCTCAGTGCGACGCGGCGCCCCCTGGCTCGCACGCTGGGCAGTCAGTCGAGGGACAGGGACGTGGGGGCTGGCTCGCGACGGGCGCCCGCGGCCTGGCTGGCGCGCCCACCGCTGCCGCACGCTGGGCGAGCAGCCCATGCCGTGCCTGCTGGGGGCTGCCTGGGCGAGCCACCCGCACCTAGTGTCCGTGCGACGCGGCCCCATGGCTAGCACACTGGGCAGTCAGTCGAGGGACAGGGACGATGGGGCTGGCTCGCGACGGGCGCCCGCGGCCTGGCAGGCGCGCCCACCGCTGCCGCACGCTGGGCCAGCAGCCCATGCCGTGCCTGCTGGGGGCTTCCTGGGCATGCCACCCACGCCCAGTGTCCATGCGACGCGGCCCCCTGGCTCGCACGCTGGGCAGTCAGTCGAGGGACAGGGACGATGGGGCTGGCTCGCGACGGCCGCCCGCGGCCTGGCTGGCGCGCCCACCGCTGCCGCACGCTGGGCGAGCAGCCCATGCCGTGCCTGCTGGGGGCTGCCTGGGTTTGCCACCCGCGCCCAGTGTCCGTGCGACGCGGCCCCCTGGCTAGCACACTGGGCAGTCAGTCGAGGGACAGGGACGATGGGGCTGGCTCGCGATGGGCGCCCGCGGCCTGGCAGGCGCGCCCACCGCTGCCGCACGCTGGGCGAGCAGCCCATGCTGTGCCTGCTGTGGGCTGCCTGGGCGTACCACCCGTGCCCACTGTCCATGCGACGCGGCCCCCCGGCTCGCACGCAGGGCAGTCAGTCGAGGGACAGGGACGATGGGGCTGGCTCGCGACGGGTGCCCGCGGCCTGGCTGGCGCGCCCACCGCTGCCGCACGCTGGGCGAGCAGCCCATGCCGTGCCTGCTGGGGGCTGCCTGGGCGTGCACCCGCGCCTAGTGTCCGTCAGACGCGGCCCCCTGGCTCGCACGCTGGGCAGTCAGTCGAAGGACAGGGACGATGGGGCTGGCTCGCGACGGGTGCCTGCGGCCTGGCTGGCTCGCCCACAGCTGCCGCATGCTGGGCGAGCAGCCCATGCCGTGCCTGCTGGGGGCTGGCTGGGCGTGCCACCTGCGCCCAGTGTCCGTGCGACGCGGCCCCCTGGCTCGCACGCTGGGCAGTCAGTCGAGGGACAAGGACGATGGGGCTGGCTCGCGACGGGCGCCCGCGGCCTGGCTGGCGCGCCCACCGCTGCCGCACGCCGGGCGAGCAGCCCATGCCGTGCCTGCTGGGGGCTTCCTGGGTGAGCCACCCGCGCCAAGTGTCCGTGCGACGCGGCCCCCTGGCTCGCACGCTGGGCAGTCAGTCGAGGGACAGGGACGATGGGGCTGGCTCGCGACGGGCGCCCGCGGCCGGGCTGGCGCGCCCACCGCTGCCGCACGCTGGGCGAGCAGCCCATGCCGTGCCTGCTGGGGGCTGCCTGGGCGTGCCACCCGCGCCAAGTGTCCGTGCGACGCGGCCCCCTGGCTCGCACGCTGGGCAGTCAGTCGAGGGACAGGGACGATGGGGCTGGCTCCCGACGGCCGCCCGCGGCCTGGCTGGCGCGCCCACCGCTGCCGCACGCTGGGCGAGAAGCACATGCCTTGCCTGCTGTGGGCTGCCTGGGCGAGCCACCCGCGCCCAGTGTCCGTGCGACGCGGCCCCCCGGCTCGCACGCTGGGCAGTCAGTCGAGGGACAGGGACGATGGGGCTGGCTCGCGACGGCCGCCCGCGGCCTGGCTGGCGCGCCCACCGCTGCCGCACGCTGGGCGAGAAGCCCATGCCTTGCCTGCTGTGGGCTGCCTGGGCATGCCACCCGCGCCCAGTGTCCATGCGACGCGGCCACCCGGCTCGCACGCTGGGCAGTCAGTCGAGGGACAGGGACGAGGGGGCTGGCTCGCGATGGGCGCCCGCGGCCTGGCTGGCGCGCCCACCGCTGCCGCACGCTGGGCGGGCAGCCCATGCCGTGCCTGCTGGGGGCTGCCTGGGCGTGCCACCCGCGCCCAGGCTCAGTGCGACGCGGCGCCCCTGGCTCGCACGCTGGGCAGTCC